>JAHKKF010521371.1:1424-14060 GCA_019740295.1 Labeo calbasu
AACAGTGTATTGCATGTCTCCCCTCCGGTTTTGTTTACCGTTTTTTGCACAGTGTTTTGTTTTCGCTGTACCCCTTATGGATGCCTTCACTCATCCCGAATACTTCCTCCTCCTGCTGAAGCAGGGGGACAGATCTCTCAAGGACCATACAAGACTGTTCCTTGTGTTAGCTCATACCACCATCTACCTGGAAGACATGCTCTGCTCATTCTAGGACCGTCATCCGAAGATGGCCTTTGAGAGGACTTCTCATGGCCCCCAGTGGCGCGGACACTGGTGAGAAATGGATCGACCTTTCCCACTCCTGACCCAGAGCCCAGCCCACCATCTCCCGCTGTGCGGAGCTTAAGCTCAAGCCCAACGTTGACAGAGAGCCCGAGCTCACCGCAGTCGATGAGCCATTGCCGCATGGAGTGACAGAGCAGCGGAGCCAGAGCTGCAAGTGACATCACTCCAGGTGTGTGAGCCGGCTACAACGCCTGCCACGAGGTAGAATGCCGAAGCCAGTGAGATTACGGAGAGGAGCTCCGCCCACTGAGCTGTTTACGGATCTGGGACTGTTAGAGGCTGAGGGGGTATTCTACATGGACATGTATGCTGACCTGCCCCCTCTCCTCCCCCCTTCGACAGAGCCCTCGGTTATCGCCGTTCCTGAACTCAATCCAGGGAGGGCTCCCGTTCCTGAATCCATCCTGGAGAGAGCTCCCATGCCAGACCTCAGCTCAGAGGATGCTCCCGTTCCTGAGTCCTGCCAAGGGAGGATTTCAGTCCTCAAGGGCATCCCTGAGAACCCGTAAGCTTACAAGCCCTCCAGCTTCGCCTCGTCCCTCCGGCTCCATCAGGCTCGTCCATTACTTCGGCTACAACTTTGTCCGGCTCCACCGCAGCCTCCCGGATCCACGCCTCCGCATCAGTCGCCGGAACCATTTGTTCCACCTCGGCCTTCTGGAACCTCCTGGTCACCCTGGCTCATCGGCTCTCCGTCTCCGCCTCAGGCTCCTCCACCGCAGCTGGTCAGCCCCATGGAGTCGTCAGCCCTTTCTCGTCCATGGGTCCACCCTTCGCCAGCACCACCGTAGGTGGTCCTCATGGTTGTGGCCTGGGTCCCACCTGGCTCATCCTCCTCCAAGTTCCTCCAGTCTTTGTCTGGTCCGCCCTGGCTCCTCCTGTCTCTCCCCTGGCTCCTCCCTCCATCATCTCCTCTTGGACTCTGTTTGCCAGCCCCCTCCTGGGTGTCCATCCTCCTCCCGAACCTCCTCCAAATTTCTGTCACATCCCTCCTTCTGTTAATTCTACAGCGAGGACGCGCCTTCTGGGAGGGGACGATATGTCAGGATTATGGATCTATTTTGTTGTATTTGGCTTCTGTTTCTGTTCCTGTTTTCCTTTATTTGGTCATCTTCCTGTCCTCATTTAATTTGATTAGCATTCTTTGCACTTGTGTTTCCCAATTACCCCTTCTGACTAAATTACAAATTGTCTATCAGTAGTACTCCCTTTACTGAAAAAAAAAGTTGTCTCATCTGAATCAGGAGAGAAATATGCACAGATCAAGCACCGTTTACAAGTCCAAACAAATATGTGAGTATATTTTGATGTGAGAGACAACAGGGAACAGATTTTTTTTATTTTATGTTTTTTTTTTTTATTGGAGGAAGTGTTATAGTGTATACACTGGTATTTTGGCTAGACGTTTGAAGTTAAAATTATTATTTAATGATGCATTTGTTTCTTACAAACACAAAGCTTCTGGCTTCACAAGACTTTAACTGATGGCCATTCACCACAGAGGATCCATTTGTGAGTGCAATGCTACATTTCTCCAAATCTGTTCCCGTGAAGAAACAAACTCATCTACATCTTGGAGTACATTTTCAGCAAATTTTCATTTTTGGGTGAATTATTCCTTTAATTCAGTCTCTTTATGCGTAAATAAAAAATAATTAGTACACATTTAAATCACTTTGCATACAAGTGCCTGCCCTTCTAAATGAATACATGCAAATTAAAGTGTCTAAATACTTTTTGGAGCCACTGTCGCTGAATCATCATCTACAAACAAATTAAATCCCATCATTACTATTAATATCCAAACACTGGATTTATCAACAGGACATTTTGACACACACACACAAAAAAGTATTCTATATAAATCAGCATTGCATGCCTATCATGTGAAAAGCATAATTAATTATGTGTCCAGTCATACAGCAGTAAACAACCTGAC
The DNA here is from genome assembly GCA_019740295.1 of Labeo calbasu. Lineage (NCBI taxonomy): Eukaryota > Metazoa > Chordata > Actinopteri > Cypriniformes > Cyprinidae > Labeo > Labeo calbasu. The sequence goes on from JAHKKF010521371.1 coordinate 3,652, forward strand.
AAGAGCATAACAGGCTGAACTCCCTTCATCCCCACTGTGAGTATGTTGCCTTAATCAGGGCAACAAACAACGTGAAGCAACTTCTCAACTGCTGTATGGAGCCACTTGAGGTGTTGTCTGTGGTTTTATTATACTCTACTTGTTTAATATTCATTACTTCTTATTTGAGATTCGTTATGTTTCTAGCTGTTTTTTTTAAGGGAGAGTGGCAAGTTCTGTTATAAGGCATCTATAATGAGGCACTTCAAAAACAATATATTACATACAGTTGCATCAGAGCTCAAGTATTAGATGGAACACAGATGTGATGATGTTCGATGGCACTTGCTGAACTGGTCGTCTAAACCAGCGCTTCTCAAACGTTTCAGTCCGAGTACCACCTCTAATCCAATCAGATTTTATAGTACCATGTAGTCACAATAATGCTTTTCATTCACTTCGGGTGCTAGGAACTGAGAGCGAAATACACATGATGTAATTAGATTTAATTTTAATTTGACCGAACTGTCTGTACAGTAAATAAACAGTGTTTGCCACCATGTGTACGTTTTGGCTGTAATATAGGCAGGTTTATTTTGTCTGTATATTTAGTCTATAGCTTTCTTATGTTCATTCATTTGCTAACACTCAGTGGGTTCATTTCCCCCCTTTTTTCACGATATATAAATAGTCTCCAGAGCTACCTATTTTGTTTGAAGTCTTTTCATGACCCTTTGAGTTCACTCAAAAAAAAAAAATAAATAAATAAATAAATAGTTCACACTGTTCTAGTTTGCTTATGTTCTTTAATTAACCCTAAGCTAATGGGGATGTAACAGATAACAGATACACTTTTAAACTTTCTGTCTGTCTGGAATCATTTACACCAGACTGGTTACATAATCAATAGGTTATGCTCAAAATTCAGTGCTAGAACCAGTCATTCTAAATTTAAGGCAGCCCATAGAATTCGAGGATAAAATATTATCCTCCTTTTTATATTAAAATATGTTTGATATTAGGGTTCGAATATGTACTTAACATTGTTAAAAGTTATTTTTTTTCTTTTCTGTAATACAGTACATTTTGCAGTCATAATATCAGGCAACAAGCATCTACCAAAAGGATCTTTAATTTTTAATATGTAGATTAGATGATCCTCGAGAGAGCACCAAATCTGTTTATGTTTATTTATTATTCATAATATCTCTGTTTTTAATTAGTTCTGCATGTATTTAGACTCTTATTAACTCCTTGCAAACAATCGGTTGGGGGCACTGTAATAATACATAATTACAATTTGGGAAAGTTAGAGTCTGTAGGAAATAAATGTTTCATTGTATACTTCATGTTTTCTTTATCTTTTTATTTACACATTCATGACTTGAAACCATAAACAGTGTGTAACCACGTAAACCGAATGAACTTATAATACACAGAACAACACACATAATCTTATTTATTTATGAATGAATAAATGAATGAGATAAACTAATCAAACTACATTTTTTAACAATAATGTGTGTTTGGCAGTTCCTTTTGTTATGCCCAGGTCCTGACCTTATTCTCTACAATGACTGTAGCAAAACTGATGAGTCCTCCATTAACATCAGTTGTGCCTCATCACAGACTTCCAGTCAAGAGTCCCTTCTCTTTCATTACAGGGGTGAATTGTAATACTTACAGAAAACACAGACATCCATTCAAATATTGTATGTAAATTTAGTTTAACCAAACTTTCACTTTTTCGTTTTCTTCATTAATTTTCTTATCCCGTTTCCTGCAAGGAATTATCCCCTAAAATTATCCCCTGTCCTTTGTCAAGACCTAAACAAAAGGCCATAAAGGAATTTGCTGTAAGTGCTGATACATTCTTTTCTAACCTTTTTCATGAGAAAAGAAAGGTGAGGATTTGCATAGATTACAGAGGATTAAATCACAGTGAAATATCCGTAATGGTTGCCCTTAGATTCTGCAGATCTTAAATAGATCTGAGACGTCAAGATGTTCACAAAATTGTACTTATGCAGTTCATACATCCTGATCTGGATTAAAGAGTGAGGTGAATGGAAGGCTGCATTTGACACAAGCACTACATAGCTATTGGCTATGGCTTAGCTATTACTTGTGAATCAAGTAGGTATGATCCATGATTTGCAGTACTTGATGCTGGACGTGACTGGACTTGGTCTTAAGTCCAAGTCAAGAAAGAAACCAGAAGAGGGTCCTAACAATGTATATATGCTTTCATTTGGGGTAAATGAAGCGTGGTTTTCTGTCAATGTCACGTCAATCTCCACAGTTTCTAGACCGTTATCCTGGTCTAGAAATACGATAGCACAGGTAGATATGCGCAAGTCAGCACAGACCAAAAAATGTATCCTCATTGTTGTAGCACTTGAGACTGAACTTGAACAGATATACTTAAAGCTACGTCTACATTAATCCGAATACATTTGAAAACAGCGTTTTCATTTTAAAATGCTCTCCAGCCACACTTTTGTTTTTAAGTGTTTTCTATGACTTACTGAAATGTTGGAAAACGCTAACTTCACCTTGCTGTGCATGTGTAAAACTTCAAAAAGATGGCACCATGGATGACTTAGGTGTTTTATTTGTTATAGTTATTTATTTATTTATTTATTTATTGCTGTCTGGACAGTGTGCAACATCTGCTGGCCTTCCAGCTGTTCACACTGGATCATGACACAGAATCAGCAAGGAATTTATGAGGCAGTGGGACATGCCTCTACATCAATAAAAGGTGATGTACAGATGTAACAACATTAAAGATGTTAGAAATGCTCTTCATCAACAGTAAGCCTTTCTTCTCGCTGCTTTTCCTCATTCATTCTGGTTATTGTTTTAATTCCCCTGCAAGCATGTGTGAACGCAGCGTTGCAACAGCTGGCTGATCAGATCACAGTTTTAATCATTCTTAGACTTCAATAATGCAATCCTCACCTGTGGACTGCCAGAATGCAAACAACACGTTACATACCCCACCAGGGGCAAAAGTATTCTGGACCACTGCTACACCACAATAAACACACCCTCCAGTTTTTTTTTTGTGATTCCGCGATTGATGAATCCAACGCAAAATCAGCAACTTCGCATTTTTTTGTGATTCTGCATAATTTGCCATTTCAACGCAAAATAATCGCAAAAATTAAGGTCTCACACACACACACACACACAAATAAAATAATTATTAACTGAAATATACAAAATTTTACTGAAGCTGTAGTGTATTATTTTCAAGATACAGATATGCGCACGTGATTGGTGTGTGTGAAACAGTGAAAACAAAAGCTTCGCTGGAGACTGCCATTTGACCGGCATAGCAATTTCCCTGAATCACGGCTCTGATATGTCCATAATTAGGGATTATGGATTGCAGTCGAATAAACTAACGTCATACATTTTGTTTGTTCTTTGTGTCATGTAAGACTATTGTGAATCTAACATAATACAATCTGGTAAATGTGCTATCATAATTATAAAAAAATATAGATAATTTTTGGAAATTACCACCACAAAATCAGACATTTAGATCGCAAAATTCACAAAAAAAATTAGCAAAATCCTGGAGGGACTGAATAAAGCATGCATATCATCCCCAAAGCAGCTTTAGGACTTTCTGACCACTGCCTGGTTCATGTTCACCTGATATACAGACAAAAACTTAAATCTGCTTAGCCTGTAGTAAGGACTGTAAAGAGATGGACCATTGAAACAGAGCGGGCACTACAAGCCTGTTTCGACTCCACTGATTGGAGTGTTTTTGAAGGTGCTGCCACTGATCTGGATGAGCGCACAGATTCTGTAACGTCATATATCAGTTTCTGTGAGGACATGTGTATTCCTACCAGGACTTATTTAACATACAACAATGACAAACCATGGTTCACAGCAAAACTCAGACAGCTTGGTCAGACCAAAGGGGGTGCCTACAGGAGTAGGGACAGAATCTTGTACATTCAGGTCAGGAAGATACTGTCAAAGGAGAGTAATGTGGCTAAGGGGAGCTATAGCTGGAAAACCAGGTTTTAGCAAACGACCCTGCTTCAGTGTAGAAAGGCCCGAAAGACTTCAAAACTACAAGATGCCACCCCCAACCCTGTTGGCAATCAACAACTGGTTGATGACCTGAATGACTTCTACTGCAGATTTGAAACTCCCAGTGTCACACACTACACCCGTTCAGACCATCTCTTTACACAAACATTAAGACCTCCATCATCCCCCACTTCTGAACAGAAAAGATGATGTGTGTCAGGTCTTCAGGAAACAGAAGGCAAGCACCAGGCCAAGACGGTGTTTCACCAGCCTGTCTAAAAACTTGTGCCGACCAGCTGACCTCTATCCTTAACAGATCATAGGAGCTGTGCAAAATCTCTGCCTGCTTCAAATGCTCCACAATCATCCCCATTCCAAATTGACAGATAGATAGATTCCAAAGAAACCCAAGATCATAGGACTTCATGAATACAGACCTGTTTCATCTGTTTTCATGAAGTAGGTTGAGAGGCTGGTGTTGGCTTATCTGAAGGACATTGAGCAAACAGGTCTGTGGATGATGCAGTCACCATGGGACTGCGTTATATGTTACATCCAGACAAACCAAGGACTTGTGTGAGGATCCTGTTTGTGGACTTCATTTCGGCTTTCAATACGATCATCCCAACACTCCTCCATACCAAACTAACACAGCTCTCTGTTCCTAACTGTCTGTCAATGGATCACAAGCATTCTGACAGACTGGCAACAGCTAATTAGATTGGGGAAATTCATGTCCAATCACCATCACCATGCACCACCAGCACTGGTGCCCCCCCCAGGAATGTGTTCTCTCCCCACTGCTCTTCTCCATGTACACCAACAACTGCACCTTTACTGACCCCTCTATCAAGCTCCTGAAGTTTGCAGATGACACTATAGTCATCAGCCTCATCCAGGTGACAAATGCTCGCATATAGCGAGGTTGAGTATCTGGCTGTCTGGTGCAGTCCTAATAACCTGGAGCTGAACATGCTCAACTGGGGCCGGTTGCACCAGCTGGACGTACACCCGGTTGTAAGACTTGGCTGGATGTAAAATGCACTTTAAGTCATGCGTAAAATTTATACCTGTTGCACCATCTCGGTGTAGTGCTATGTCTTAGACTAAGTCTTACGCCTAGTTAAAGGTAGGCATAAAGTGAAAAACTCCCCAGCACTCCCCCAACTCACCATCATGGACAGCACTGTGGCAGCAGTAGAGTCATTCAGGTTCCTGTGCGTTGTACTTCCATCGAGCAGAGGAAGTTCAACCTGCCACAAGAACTGCTCACACAGTTCTACTCAGCTGTCATTGAGTCTGTCCTGTGCACTTCAGTAACTGTCTGGTTTGGCTCAGCTACAAAATTAGACATCAGAAGATTACAGACCCTGGTGAAAAAAACAGCATATGCTGGTAGGTATGTTTTAATGCGGGGATGCTGGTTAGGTATGTTTTGATGCTGGTTTAAGCTGGCCCTTTGCTGGTTTATGCTGGTCCTTAGTTGGTCCTTGACCAGCAACATGACCAGTATAAACCAGCAAAGGACCAGCTTAAACCAGCATCAAAACATACCTAACCAGCATATGCTGGGTTTTTCACCGGGGGAGAACTCAAAAACTGTAAATATCCAGAGTGAGGAAGGGGCTCAGAAAATCATTCTGGATTCTACAATCCAAGTTATTTCCTTTTTGAACTTTTGCCATCTGGCCGGCTCTACAGAGCACCGAACACCAGGACAGCCAGGCGCAAGAAAAACTTCTTTCAAAAAACGTACAAAAAACATTTTCACCAACAAAAACACTGTCTCAGTGTAAACGGAATGCCACAACAAAGAGAAAAAGATGTCATTTTCAAGCAAAAATGTATTATTGTAGACAAGGCCTGAGATTGAGCCTGGTCTCAATTAATACAACATTGGCAAGCTGTATTGAAACTTCTGGAGATCCAAATGTAGGTTGTGGTAGGGAAAAAAAAGTGCCATGGCTCCATAAGTGAGTGAAACAACAAGTTGGACTTTTTGGTATAATTAGTGGCGACTGAGGATTCTGAAAGCCATTTCCCCTTTAGCTGTCAGGGTCAAGACCACCTGCCAGTAGCCCCTTTTCTTGTGTAACATAAATATAAACTCCTGAGATATTCTAAGCTCCTTCACTCTGAGAATCAGGTACCCAAATCTTCCAAAGATGGATATTTCATTGAGATTTTAATGTTTTATTGTCATAACTGAGTTTCCCAGCTATTGGCTGGCGAGCCGCAGTGGATCTATTACTTGCTGCTAGTGACCACGGTTAGTACAAAGATTACTCACTGAAGCAGGAGATCTTGGTCAGGAGTCTCTTGTCGGAACTGTCTAACTGTCCTGGTTGGGGAGGAAGTGGCTGCTTGCCAAGGGACACCACAGACACTGACATGGCAGAGAATGTTACAGTGAATCATCTTCTATGTGTCTATCTCATTCCCATCATAGGGTAATTGACTTGTTCAACCCCAAAGTTTTTGCATATGTAGTGAAATCCCTTAACTGGAAGCTGTTTTCAAACTCAGCACACCTGGGAGCAAAGCTACTTTCATCTGGACAGCATATAGGGAGTGATGGCACTGGAGGGTACACACAAGTTGGTAAGGCTGCTGCCATGACACAGGGTAGCAGATGAACTTATGCCCACTGATCAGTCCCTCAGGGGCATGGACCTCAGTGGTGGGCTGAATCGTTTGTGGTGTGTCAACAGATGGCACCACATCTTGCATGAGAATATATTGGTAATAGTGGATTTTGCCATAAGGTGCCTAGAGGCAATTCCCCTCTGCCAGACCATACTAGCTACCTTGGAGAGGATATTGTTATTGAGTTATGTAAGGATATACTTCCTTTATCTCCTGGCTTCTGGCCACTATCTGTAAACTAACTTTGGCAGTCAAGAAGATGGAGGAAGGAGCAGATATCAGTGTGTTCAAGTTCTGGGTAGAAGAACCAGCCTATGACATCCTGCTGGCTAAAGAGGAACCTGTGGTTGAGTTGGATAATGGTAACACTACCGAAATGTATGCTGCATTGACAGTTCCCAAGAGTATAGCAACTTCCCAAATTCCTAAATGGAAGAAGTTCAGAACAATCAGTAGTCTTTGTGTTAGCACCTTTCCAAACTCAATCGGGGAAGAAGGGTCTTGGCAAGAGATGTGATCAAGAACCTAATGGTCATCCTGGTTGAGCTCATGGTTGTGCATATATGGGAGAAATTTGCAAATGGACAACCATCACAACAACACAGCAAAATTAAGAGATATTCTTAAAGATAATTTGGAAATGGCTGTCCACTGACAGTCCTCAAACATCTGACAGTGCTTTAGAAGCTCTGCAGAGATGAATGATAGAAAATCCCCAAACAGTGTGCGAAGCTTGTGGCATCACATCAAAAGGAATGTTTATGCCACCAAAAACACTTCAACAAATGCTTGTAATGCAATGTTTCATTTGTTTTCTCATTTTAATTAGTTAGTTTTCTTAATTAGTTTACAAATCTAGGTTTCTCGTAGTCATTATCGCAAATCGCAAGTGTAAAAAATAACTTTATTTTAGCAACATAACAAAATATGGAACAGTCCTGCACTGTATGATGCTAAGATGGCTTAGCTTCAGATAGAAAAGCGAGGAAAGAAAAAAAATACTCCAACTGAAAAATTCACAGAGAGCTATTAATTAATTAATTAATTCATTCATTCATTCACTGAATGAATATCCTCTACAATATGTTTTTCTTTTTTTTTTTTTTTTTTTCTCATGGGAGGAGGCTTCCCTGGATCCATTACGGACAATTTCTTTTGGCTGTATATTACAATGACCACATTTACATGCACATCACTTTCTCACTGAGGTCTATATTCAGGTTAAGCTTTGTTCCAAAACAAAGTGTAACAGAGGCCTTTGTCAATCTCATGCATCATGAACACAATTCATTTACATAACTGTACAATGTTAATAGAAAGAAAAAAGGTCAATTTTAAATAAGAATTTTATAATAATAGGCTTAGGAACACCAGTACATGGTGTATTTGGTAGAGGAGGTGTGACAAGGGTAATTGGGAGAGTATTTTTATAATATTTAAATGCACTTAAAGTGGTCTTATGCTTTTTTTACTTTTTGAACTTTAGTCAGTGTGTGGTGTGTATCTTTGGGCATAAAAAAAATCTACAAAGTTACAAATCTCAAAGTCCACTCCAAAGGGAGATATTTCGTTTTTAAAAAATCCCTTTTCAACAGCTACAACGAACGGCTCCTTTGGTCAACAAAGTTTGTTTTCCGCAATCAGTGATGTCACAGTATGTTCCATTAGAATATTATTAAATTACATTCCGCCCACGGAAATTCAAATTGTTTGGGGGTGGGGGGGATGAGGTGGGGGATGCAGCGTGGAGAGCCGCTTCAACGAACCACAAGCGTGGAGGGTATAAACACAAGCATTGATTCAGAGCAGTAACGCGTGCAGTACAGGGGTTGCATGCCGAAACACATGCCGAAGCCGCAGTCTACAGGCGCCGCAGACGTGTGCAGTGTGTGGTAAGAGGTTTATTCATCACACAGTGTAGATAACGTTAGCTTCACTTATAACGCGAGTGTTTTTTTAAAATGCATAAACTTGCACTAGAATAGGCTAGGCTAATCAGTGATGATGTTCTTTTATAATGTTAGGCTGCTTTTAGCCTTATGCTAGAGCTGGTTTCGGGCAATGAAACTAAGTATGTAAATAATTAAATACATTAGCACAATAATATCATGTATTGGCGATCTCGCAGGCTGACAATAGGACCCAACACTTACTGTAGTGTATTATTTACTCACCCTCCATGCATCCTAGGTGTATATGATTTTTTTTCTTTCAGACGAATGCAATCAGAGTTATATTAAAATTTGTTTCACGCAGCTCGGGGGGTTAAAAAAGGCCTCCTGTATTGAATCGATGCGTTTTTGTAAGAAACAAATATCCATATTTAAAACGTAAGAATCACTTTAATCTAGCTTGCACTAACAGTTGTACACGGAACTTGCTTCTTTGACAAGGGACGTGGCAGTACTGAAACACCGTTTAAGCTGTTCGCCAATCTCTAACCAAGTTCAAATCAAGTTTCATTTTTCGGAAAGCGGAACCCGGAACTAATCGAGTCGTTTGTGCCAGGCTGGGAGAAATGTATTGTAATAATGTAAATTATGTTAAAAATAATGCGTTTTTTGAACCACCAAGCATGAAAGCATGTTCTAATACACCCCCAAAACAAAATCAAGACTCTGTTAAAGAGCATAATAAGACCCCTTTAAATTTGTTTTACCTCACTTTGTTTGTTCCCCTTGTTTATTAAAAAGAAAGAAAGAAAGAAAGAAAGAAAGAAAGAAAGATAACTTCTCAGCTGTTTAATAATAATAATAATAATAATAATAATAATAATAATAATGCTGAAGGTAATTTGAAGATCTCAAGGTCTGATGCTAACACCACCCTAAACTTAACCATCCTAAAAATGAATCTGTGGGGATTTTATTGATTGTTTACTGAAATAGGATATCAATTCTAACCTTAACCATTTGATCCCTGAAGGGACTTTCAATATTATTTTTATATTATGTTATAATATAGTTCAGTATTACATTTACATTTGATTCCTTCCCAAGTTTTCTTTTTACTTTAATTATTATTTCAGTACTACTCATCCTTATTTTCCTTAGTTAATTTGGACTTTAATATTATTTCTACAATTACTTCAGTGTACTTTATACTGTTTTTTATATAGTATCTTTATAATAATACTGTTATTATTATTATTATTATTATTATTATTATTATTATTATTATTATTATTATTATTAATATTAATATTATTAATTAGTTTATATTATTTTATTATTAGTCCCTTTAAGTCCGGAAAGGAAGTGAAATTAATTGGTGCCTTTTTTGTTTAAAATCTTTACAAAAGTGCAGAAAAGAATGATAAACAGAGTTAAAGAAAGAATGAAAAGAGTTAATAATGTTACCAGTGTCAAGAAATGAAGGTCTGTGGGCAATCTGAGAGAGGGGAAAATAAATTGGGACATGACCCAGGCTAGACTTCATGCAGTTTTGTCTGAATGATTGTTGTTTCTAGATTTCAGAAAATGTCTATACTCATCAACGAATGTCTATTGGAAAAATAGTACATTTATTAAGTTAGGTGAAAACAATGTCTTCATAAATGGCTGGAGTAGAAGGGCCAGTCTAATTCACACTGACAGAAAGATAGCTGCCAGAAGCTAAAATCACCATGCTTTCCAACAGTTCTACATAGACAGGCTTAGGGAGTAACAGAATACTTGTAATGGCATTTTTAATGCTGCTTGTTTTTGCTCATTCCAGTCACCATG
>JAHKKF010521372.1:0-12198 GCA_019740295.1 Labeo calbasu
TTTTTTTTAAATAATTCTAATAAAAATGTCATATATAAACATTATAAATAGTTATATAAGAAAGTTCTTTATATTCTTTTTATTTTAAATAATGTTTATTTATTTCAAGTAACTAAAATATTTGTTTTTAATTTTGTTTCATTGTTTGTATTAATTAGCTCTAATAACTTGTATATGAGAATTTTTTTTTTTACTATTTTGGATTTATTTCTTGAGTTTCAGTAAATTATGAGTTTAAAAAAAATGAAAAAATAAATAAATGAAATGATTCTAATGGAAATGTCACCGCTATTGTAGAAAGACCCAATTCTGATCCCAATTCAGTGTTTAATTCATTATTGCTCTCACAGGCCTCAGTATTGCATGAAATTGAGTGTAAATTTTAGTTTAGCGCTCTGTTTGTGACTCGTAGATCTAATATTACAACTATAAGTAGGTGGTGAGCTTTAAAAATATTAAAGAGTATCTTTGTTCTATTCTTGCTGGATTTCCTGCACTGAAGTCAAATCTGGGACTGATCGATTGTTTTGGTTCATACAGAGGGCTTTATGTAATTATCTGTGATCAGATGAAGCAATTTTAGGGCTGTTGTTTTCAAATCAGGACAGAAACCATGTGAGACCTCCTCTCTGTTGCACCCGCGCACCTGAGGCCTGAAGCACACAAACACGTTTGCACATGATCATCACCGCTCCAAAATCTAAAAAGCCAATGTCTCGCCATCTCATTCAGACCTACGTCCAATTTGAGGGAACCTGTCAAATGCTTCTTGCTTCCCGCATCGCTTTCTCTTTGCTTTTCTCTCATTCATGACGTGTTGCGCTCCGACCGTCTGCACTAGCTGGAGTCGTAGATGAATGTGTTTTCTACTGTGTGTTACTGTAAACAGCCACTTTGTGCAAATGCAAAACACTTTTTGAGGGCAGACTGTTATTCATGTCCCTGTCAGCTGTCATATGCATGTGTATACAGTACACGGCCTACAGGAAAACACTGTATGTGTCTGTTGTGGACTGGACCATAATGTTGTATATTCTTCATATATACTGTAAATAACAGGTATAAATGCACTGATTGAGTCTGCGTCCTCATTATATCAGGAGATGGAAAATGGGACTGTTTTTTTATCAATGGTAAAAGAATCAAGCAACAGTAAATCTTAATATTTTAAAGGAACCTTCTAGAAAATGCACCCACATGAGGAGTGTTTTGGAACATAGTAGCTGGTTTCTAGCTGGTTCATGCTGGTCCAGACTGGTTTAGGTGGTTGACATGTAAGAATACCAGCTCACTGGGACCTGACAGGACTGGCAATAAACCAGGATAAAAACCGGTTTGACGTTAATGGTGCTAAAGCCATTATGTTGCAATAGTGAGGTAAGTAAAAGCTGTGTCCCAATTTGTATATTTTGTGTCTTGAATTATAATAGGTTTGAGAATGAACTTTGAGTCGGCTTGAGAAAACCTAGGCTGAAAGTTTGAACCAGTTGTAAAAGTATGAAAGTTGATGTTGCTATCATGATTTAGCACATTGCTTACATGATTTATCATGTTGTTAGTATATTTTAGCACGATTAGTTTGTTGCTTGCATTTTTATAGGCTGATTACAATGTTGTTAGCATGTTGCTAGCATGATTAGCATGTTTCTAACATGTTTCTAACATTATTAGCTTGTTACTAGCATGTTGCTAGCATGATCAGCCAGTTACTAGCATGATTAGCAAGTCATTAGCATGTTTCTAGCATGATTAGCAAGTTACTAGCATGTTGCTAGTATGATTAGCAAGTTACTAGCATGTTGCTAGCATGTTTCTAACATGCTTAGCAAGTTAGTAGCATGTTACTAGCATAATTGGCAAGTGACTAGCAGTTGTTACCATGATTAGCGAGTTACTAACATGTTCCTAGCATGTTTCTAGCATAATTAACATGTTAATAGCATGCTGCTAGCATTATAGCATATTACTAGCATGTAATTAACATGATGCTCTCATGTTTCTAATCTTAGCCTGATTAGGCAGTTACTAGTATTTTGCTAATATGATTAGCAAGTTACTAGCATGTTTTGCTAGCAAGTTAGCATGTTACAGTTGTTAACATAATTGCAGTAATTACTGGTAGTTGTTAGATAATTATGCTAGTAACATGCTAACTTATTAGCAAGTTAGTAACATGTTGTTAGCAAGTTATTATGTTACTAGCATGATTAGCAAGTTACTAGAATGTTGCTAACGTGTTTCTAGCATAATTAGCATGTTATTAGCTTGTTGTTAGCATGATTAGCATGTTAATGTCATGTTACTAACATGATTAGCAAGTTACTAGCATGTTGCTAGCAAGTTATGTTACTAGCATGATTAGCAAGTTAATAACATTTTGCTATCGTGTTTCTAGCATAATTAGCATATTATTAGCATGTTGTTAGCATGATTAGCATGTTGTTAACATGATTAGCAAGTTAGTAGCAGTTGCTAGCAAGTTAGCATGTTACTAGCATGATTAGCAAGTTATTAGCAGTTGTTAGCAAAATTAGCAAGTTACTAGCATGTTGCTAGCGTGTTTCTACAATAATTAGCATGTTATTGGCATGTTGTTAGCATGATTAGCATGTTAATACCATGTTGCTAACATGATTAGCAAGTTACTAGCAGTTGTTATCAAATTAGAAAGTTACTAGCATGTTGCTAGTGTGTTTCTAGAATAATTAGTTTGTTATTAGCATGTTGTTAGCATGATTAGCATGTTAATAGCATGTTGCTAACATGATTAGCAAGTTACTAGCATGTTGTTAGCATGATTAACATATTTAAACCAGCTAAACCAGTTGATTCAGTAAAAACCAGCTAAAACCAGCCTAGGCTGGTTGTCTAGTCTTAGCTGGTTTAAGCTGAAAATAGCTGGTTTAACCTTGGCTGGTCTTTTAGCAGGTCTCCCAGCCTGACCAGCTAAAAAGTGGCCGAAAACCACTTTAAACCACTTTAAAACCAGCCTGGGAGACCAGCCATTCAGCTTAGGCTGGTTTTAACTGTTTTTTTCAGTAGGGAGTTGTTAAGCTTTGCTATAGCAATAAACAGCTTCGATGCACCATAGGTCTCTTTGTATAAAAGTTTTCACCCCCTCAATGATGCTGATGCTGAAATTCAGCTTTGCATCACATTAATAAATCACTTTTTAAATTATATTAAAATAGAAAGTAGTTCTGTTAAATTACAATAATATTTTGCTATTTTACTGTATTTTTAATAAAATTAATAAGATCCTTGGTTGCTATAAAATACTTACATATACACTATTTTGTGTAGTAAGGCATTTAGATGATAATGCTTACACATAAACGCAAACAACAAGAGTTTGCAGTGTCCAGGCAAAATGATACACCCCAGTACTAGTATATTGTCTTTTTACATCCTCCAAAGTAGGCACAAATTGGGACACAGCCTGTTTATTGTCTGTGCTGCTCTTGTTCCGCTCCTCTCTTCTGCCCTCTAGCTGTGGGAGAACTAATCTGTCAGTCTCTTCTAGATAGTCAGCAGCCTCCTCCTGCCTCAGTGCCACAGCGCCACCAAGAACTAAACACAATGGACCCTGTTAACCTACAGGTAACCGAGTATGGAGTTGCTTTTTGTTCAGTATAATCTATTTTTAAAGACATTAATATGCTTCTTCCTCATTAAATTGAGCAAAAGACTATTTGCAAAAAACATATTTTATACTTATATATTATGCTTTATATTGATACTTTACTAGCTGTATCTTTTCTCCTTTTATCTCAGTTTGTTTTTCAGCAGGTTAGTCCAGCAGCAGATGGACAGTAATGGCGATTCTCCAGGATTCAACAACAGCAAAAGGAGTCTGATTACTTTTCCCTCTTAACTGCCCAGGTCTCTGTGCCCTGAAGCTTTTCCCCCTTGATTCCCGCCTCCCCTAGCTTAGATCTGAGGCCTGCTTGGAGCTTAAACACCACAGGAGTGCCTCACGCCCGCGACCTTACACACCGTGAGCCGCGTTCACTGGCCGCTGTGAGATAGAGACACACTACGTTGCTGGCAGAGAGACACAAACCAAAGTATAACACAGGTCCTGAATGCCTACCCGATCACATGATGCTCTCACATCATGGTCATGTGATCACTTGTACATTTGTATCCTTGTCCAGCAGCTTTTTGCCTATGACACTTTTGTACACGCTTACTTGAAAGTGTTCATGTTTCACAGTTTTGTCAGCTGAATGTGATGATGGACAATCACTGATGGATGTTAGAGGATGTGGACGCTTGATATAAAAGAAATGAGGACGGAGAAGTTTTTAATGAATATTAAACCGTGCGAATATTGATGCTAGCACTGTTACGATGGAATAATCACTGGAAAAATGCTCCAATAGTTAATGGTAAATTATGATGTTAAATTAAACCTTTACAGACCAAATACACATGTTCTAGGTTAAAAACAAGTTAAGATCTACAGACAACATCATGCTGACACTTACTACAAAAAATAATTTAAACTACTGTATGTGTATATATATATATGATACATAAAATAAATATGAAGCTAAAGGGTTATTCAAAAATTTTAAATAATAATTTTAAATATGTTTTTATATTTAAAACTTTTTTAAAAGTAATATTTTGAAATATTTAGCTTTATAATGGAGATAGTAATTATAATTGTATTACAAAATCACACACAATGGACCTTGATAAACTTTAAAGTAAATAGTGTTCTATTAAATTTACACAAAAATATGAACTGGTCTAATGAAATTTTACACTAATATTTAATGAATAAAATTTCAATGAATGTAAATTTAAATCATGTAACAACAAATATAATTGATTAAAGTATGTAATTTTAGTTTAAATTTAACATTTTGTAGTATTTATAATAATTATAATTATTATCTTTATTTTAAATCTAAATATGTTTAAATATTACGTTTAAATTAGTTTTAAATATTAAACAATTTAAAAAATATAAAAATATATAATAAAAATTATTTAAAAATTCAAAATGAATATTTATTGTTTCTGAATAACTATTTAGCTTATATATGTATACTATACAACGTAAATATAAAGCTAAATAGTTATTTAAAAATTAATATTTGAAACTTATTTACAAGTAATATTTTTAAATATTTAGCTTTAAAATAGAGATAATAATTATAATTATATTACCTTAATAAACTTTAAAGTAAATAGTGTTCTATACAATTGACACAAAAATATGTACTGATCTAATAAAATTTTACATTAATAATTAATTAATAACATTTAAATTAGTATATATCAATTAACAATAATTATACTTCATTATAGTATTTAATTTTAGTTTGAAATTAAGAATTCTTTAAAATGTGATATTGTAGTATTTAAATAATTATAATTATGATCTCTATTTTAAAGCTAACTATTTTAAAATATGACTTTTAAATAAATGTTTAAAAGTATAAATAAATATAAAAACAATTATACAAATAATTTTTTTTTAATTAATTTTAATTTTGTATTTTACTTTGATTTGAACCTTATTTCATATAGAATTCCAACTGCATTACTATAAATGCAATTTTTGGTTGTTTTTACAAACTGAAGGATGAGCTGAAATTATTTTCTGTAATAACCAACAGCATATTAGATGTGTTGCCTAATAGTGTTTAACTAGTATTTAAACTAGAACATTCAGGCTAAACTTACCAAAAGCCTTTAAAATCCTGAAACTGAGTTAGCATTACTGAAAACTGGACTTGGAAGATGCAGTAAGCTTATGTATCCTATTTTAAGCCTTACTCTTAAAATAGACATATATTCATTCAATGCCATAAACTACCTCTGTGTACATTCGTTTCAGATTATCACGGTTCGTCGGATGGGAATGTTGCATGCGTGATTTTGTTCTCGAGATACCGTCAATGTTTAATCGTCTCTTTCTATTTGCACTGCTGTTGAAGTGTATAATCATAGTCTTCTGCAACCCAGCGGCCATTTGAGCTGCAAGCACAAACACAAACACAAACACACACATCCAGAGCATTCCAGCACTGTCAGTATGACTGTTAACCAAGACTAATGCTGCAGATGGATCACTAAAATGTCTTAACCTGCTGTTTCACTCACACTGGATCTCCAGATGGATTGTCCAAAGATCTGGACAATCCCATCATGCAGTCAAAGTCAAACTTCCAACCTTATGAAGCCATTTAAAGTATTAACCATGCAGTGTATTGTTTTTATTTTTATTTCTATGCATTTTTGACCTTATGTATGACACAGTAGTCTCAATCTCATGTATTTAACTAACTAAATAATAATAGACAAAATACAAACAAAAAGCAACATTTATAATCAACTACGTAGCTAATTAGAGTCTTCCTGGCAAACAGCAATACAGCTTTACTGCACTTCACTATAACATTTTCCTGTTTAATGAATATACAAATAAATGGATTTAATATAACTCTAGAAGGTGCTGTATTACAAATCATGTTCGTGTAAATAAATAACAAAAAAGCCAAATATATGTTGTAGGATCTCCTGTTATTTTTAGGCAGGAATCATATTTTGAATGTATTCATTAATCTGATGCTTCAATGAAAAGCTGTAAACAGGAACATAACCTCAGGTGAGTAGTGATGGGAAGTCTGTTCATTTCCGCGAATCGGTTCTTTCAGACGGTTCATTTCAGTGAACCGATTCATGAGTTTACTGGCTGCGTATGAAATCGCATTCGCTTACTCTTTGTGTAGGTACTTCTTTTGAATTAATTAATAAGAAGTAATTAGTGACCGTTACAAAGTATGTTTAATAATAGTGCAAACGTGTGGATACGAATGTGTTTTAAATGCATTCGTGATGTTTTCATAGTCATGTGACCTACCTGCGTCAGTTGCGTCTCTTGACTGTCATTGGCTGCGTCAGTAAAGAACAACCGTCACTGATGTGTATGTTTCTTATAGTCAAATAGTGTTAAAAAGCTTATTCATCTAGTTAAGACATTGAGTAAAAATTATGGAAAACATTAAGTCGAAAATTAGCGATTAGCTTAATGTTTTCGATTAGCTCAATGGCATGTTTACATTATGTGAGTCAGTGTTGCCAAGTCCGAGGCTACTTTAATACTGTTGCCGCGGGTAAATATTTATCCCCTGAAATGCTAATTTTACTAATTAATTTGAAACCCCGCCAAAAACGTGTAGTTTATCCCCCGGAACGCGATTTTTACCGAGGTACCCCCCTCGAAACGGGACTGGGCTACTTTTGAGTACCAATTTGGGCTGTTCATTGTGAAAATCTGGCAACCCTTTATGTAACGTTCCTGTCCATGTAGTTTTTTTTTTTTTTTAATGAAACATTTAGTTGTTTCTGGCCGCGTATTCAGTAATTATGGCAAATATAGTAAATGGTAATTTAATTAATCTATCCACCTTTTTCTTTAAGGCGGAAGTAAGCCTATGGGGAAACTTCCGGTTCATTAGCCGCATAACGAAAAGAATAACAATGTGTGCTCATAGTTAAGATAATACATTAAAATAATATGGTAAGACACATCAGTTTGCAAAGCAGCAAAATGAGCGCGGAAGAGACCGGAAGCCAGATCCGTAAATTTTACAAATGGCCGCACCCACTCTTACGGAAAGAAAAAGGTAATTTTGCATACTTAGTGCGCATACGTGCAGTCTTTAGCCGCTACTTTCATTCAGATATTTGGAGGGTGGAGTCGTGTAGTGATTGTTGAGGGTTGGTTGAAGTGTACTGCAAACACAACACCAGAACTTAAACAACTCAACGCAAGAGTGATATTTAACGTTACGCGTCTGAATCCTGAGGATCTGAGATGTTTGAGAAGTTGAGGAGGAGCGTAAGGAGCGCCTATGATCTGGAGGAGTTCAGACGAACTGCCTTCAGGAGAAGATCTGCACCCAATGGAGAGAAGAAGAAGGTCAGACGGGGATCAGTTCCTGGTGAGACATCTTTACTGTCATTCTTATCATCACATGTATTGGGTTATTGTGGATTCACAAGGCCTGTGGTTGTCATTTCCTTCACTATGAGTTCGTGTGAGTGTTCGTATTGTCTGTGAAGACGAATCAGAAGTCAGCGTGATTAAGTGTCAGTTTCCTGTTTTTGTTTTTTTCTTTTTCTTTAGTTTTTCCATCAGCAAATCTGTTTATCTGCCATTTTTATGAACATGTTTAGCATTTAAAAAAAAATGTATTATGTTATGTGACCCTGGCCAACAAAACCAGGGTTATTTTTTAAAATGGAGATTTATACATTATCTGAAAGCTGAATAAATAAGCTTTCCATTAATGTATAGTTTATTAGGACAATATTTATCTGAGATACAACTATTTGAAAATAGTTGGAAAATCTGAGGGTGCAAAAAAAGAATCGAAACATTGAGAAAATCTTTAAAGTTGTCCAAATAAAGTTCTTAGTAATGCATATTATTAATCAAAAATTGATTGAATTTTTAATATTTACAGTAGGAAATTTACAAAATATCTTCATTAAACATTGAGCTTTTCTTAATATGAAAGAATATGAAAGTATATTAAAAATAAACTTACTTTATTTGAGCGAATTGCCAAGGAAACGTTTAACATTTTCATTTAGCTTGTACTAAAATAACCAAAACTGAAAAAGAACAACAAAAAAACTGTATAGACAATAAATAAAATAAAATAAAATAAAAAATATATAAAAATAAAAAAATTACAAAAACACTCAAAAAAATTCTAAAACAAACAAAAATTTAACAAACTTAAAATGGAAATAAAAAATATAATAATAAAAACTAATTCAATCTATAAATAAAAACCTTAGTCGTATCTTAATTAAACTAAAATTGCACTGATGTAATGTTGTACACACATTTAATCTGTCTATGTATTTTTTTTTTATTTACTTACCATATTTAAATGTCGTGATCCAGTAATAAAGGACTGTAAAGTTCATTGGATGAAAAATGTAGGAGTATATTTTTCTAGCTTTCAGTGCAAAATCTGCAAATTCATCAAATGAAGACGAATCAGAAATCATTGTGATTAAATTTAAATTTCCCATCAGCAAAAACACATTTTTGTTACCAGCAATAAAATTTAAATTATAAATATAAATTATATATAAATATTTATAAATAAATAACATATAAAGTTAAATTAAAAACAAAAACATTTGATGCACTTAAATAACTAAAGCTGAAATAAAAATGTATATTGAAATATTTTTAACAATAAACAAATTGATACAAATGAGAAAAAAAAAAAAAAAAAAAAAAAAAAAATATCAGTCTGCAGATTCATCAGGGATTTAATGTTTACGTTCTTTCTGTCTGGTTTAGCTAGTTTAGAGAATGTTGCTTTCAATGTGACAGTTTGTCTAAANATATTTGTTTGTTTGTACCATTTTTAAAAGTCTTAGTCCAGGACTTTTAATATAATACAAAGTGCATGTAAGTTCATTGGATGTAGGAGTATTTTCCTCTAGCTTTCAGTCTGCAGATTCATCAGGGATTTAATGTTTACGTTCTTTCTGTCTGGTTTAGCTAGTTTAGAGAATGTTGCTTTCAATGTGACAGTTTGTCTAAATTTTGCTGCATCCAAGCTAAAAGCAAGCTAGGCCTATATTGCTAGTTTATGTGGTGGTCTTAATAAAATCAGTACAGCTTTCTACCAGCAGAGGCCAGTATAAACACTTGTATGTAGATATAGTCCTGACAGCAGTTTTATTATTTGACACATTATCCCATAAAACAACACGTGATTTCTGAAGATAATTGAACGGGTAGTTCAAATACAGCAGGATCTCAAATGACATGTCAATATGAGGAACTAATCCGTCTGCTTCACACTTTATCATCAACTTAAATCTTATTTCATAACAACAAATGTTTGGAAAATTACAGTCCATATAGTGCAGTTATCGGTATAGTTATAGATTATAGTCCAGTTAGTAAAGCTGATAAAAATGACTATTGAGAGACTCCAAATGACAGCAGTTTCTTGCACAATAAATGTCACAAACATGCATTCATGCAGAAAAAAGGGAAATGCAGTGAGCAAATAGAGGAGGGAATGCAGTGGTCGGAGGCGTCATGTGCACTGTCAGCTTACATGATTTAGGAGAGCAGTGTTTGACCGGAGATCAGGTCAGTTTACGTGCAGTTGTTTATATGTTTGTCATTTGTCATGTTTATGCTTTTCAGTTCATGAATTTCATCTGCAAATGCTTTTTACTTCAAACTCGCTAAATTCCAACCTCAGCCCAATCAGAGGTACCAGTACTTACATAGAAACCTACACAAAGTAGCCAGAAAGAAATGCTCATTTTAAAGAAATACATCAGATGGATTTAGAGGCTTTTGCATCTGAACTCTTCGTATGTATATACATATATATTTATTAATCTATAGGGTTATGGTTGTATTTGATATTTATATAATATATTAATTTATTTGTTTAAAATACAATTAGTATTTATTGTAATTTAACTGAATTTATGTCTTGTTTTTTCATTTATCTATTTATTCATTTATTAAAAATAATATTTTTTTTTATATATATTTTTATAATATTTATAATTTTTATATTTATATATTTATAAAAATTTTTATGTCTTATTTATTCTGTTATTAAAAATAATCATTTATTTTTTATATGTGTAAAAATATTTTGTATAATATTTATAGTTTTTATATTATTTTATATTTATAGATTATGTTTTATTTTTTATTTATTTATTCATTTATTTAAAATGATTAATATTTAATTTTAGAATTTTAAAAATATATTTTATAATATTTTATACTTATAGATTTTTTTTTATATCTTATTTTTCATACATTTTTTTCTTTATGCTTGTAAAAATGTCGTTTGGTGTGTGATTTAAAAAATCGTATTCATTTCCTGGCTTTGCTTATCTCAAAAAAGCAAAAACCTATGTAATGTGATATTTTTATTTGTTTTTTATTTGTAAGCGCTAGTCATGTGCGTTTTTAGTTTCTCATGACACTGAGAGCTTGTGGATGCAGCACTTCTCCATATGAGGGTCTGTCGTTAAAAGCGTCACAGTGAGTGAGTCTTTGTCATAGATCCAGTTTGTGAGGAACTGAGAAAAAACAGACTGAGGAAGCTCAGCAGCTCAGGCTCACTAGCTCATTTCTTGAGGGATTGTCAACCGCAGACAAATGTGCCTTCTTTGTTTCTGCATACTTTGCTTTTTATTTACTAAGTGACAATTGGAATACACCAGCAGTGATAAAATAGTAAGACCTTAGATAGCATTTTTTTCAGAAAAAGGGACGACTTGAAGAAGTTGTCAACAACAACAACAATTGTTTTCTTAAATTATTTTCCAGGAAAGACAATACAGCTGATTTAATGCACACTGATCTTAGAGAGGGGCATGTTGTCACACTATATGTGAATTCTGTTGTTTATTGCAGTGTTGTTATTGTTAACTAAAACTAATTCAAATAAATTACAAATATTATATGAAAATTTAAACTTAATAAACTGAAATAAAACTAAATATAAATATAAAAAAATCCCCCAAAACTACTAAAAAGACAAAAAACATGTAAAATTTAATTAAAACTTTGATTAAAATTAAAATTAAAATACAAAATATAAAAATAAAAGCTAACTTAAAATATGAGCGTATTGTTGTCACAATATTTGTGAATTATTTTGTTTATTCCAGTAATGTTAGTAAAACTAAAACTATTAATAATAGTTTTTAGTCATTCAAATAAAATGAAATGAACATATTAGATATAAAAATTTTACTTTAACTGAAATATAAATTAAAGCAAAATAGAGATTTAATTCTGCTTTTGTGTGCAGCGTTGTTAATGTTAATGAAAAATGTTTTTTGTAATTAATATAATTAATTAACATAAATATTAGACGAACTTTAACTCAAACTAAAAACAAATTATATATTTATATATAATTTTACATGAATATATTTATATATATTTATGATATAAATATAAAAATAAAAACAAACTTTATCCCTAAAATAAAAGAATTATATATATATACAAAGTTTGTTTGTTTATTTTAATTTAAAATATAATTTATATTTATATTTCTTTTACATAGGGTTATGGTTATATTTTGTATTTCAAAAACTTTGTTTATTTATTTATTTAAAATCTAATTCTAAAATCTAATTTAATAATGTTTATGC
>JAHKKF010521376.1:2608-25843 GCA_019740295.1 Labeo calbasu
CTCACCCCACTCATTACAGTGCCGCAAATATGTGCAGTGTGTGGTAAGAGATTTATTCATCATACAGTGTAGATGTGTTTTTTAAAATGCATAAACTTGCACTAGAATAGGCTAGGCTGATCAGTGATGATGTTTTTTGATAATGTTAGGCGGCTTTCAGCCTTATGCTGGAGCTGGTTTCGGGCAATGAAACAAAGTTTGTAAAATAATTAAATGAATTAGCACGATAATATCATGTATCTGCGATCTCGCAGGCAGAGGATCAGACTCAACACTACTGTAGTGTATTATTTACTCATCCTCCATGCATCCTAGATGTATATGACTTCCTTCTTTTAGACGAATGCAATAGTATTCTAATAAGGTCTAATAAAGTGCATCCATCCATAATAAAAAGTTCCTCACATGGCTCCCGGGAGGTCTCCTGTAGCGAATTGATGCGTTTTTGTAAGAAAAATATCCATATTTAAAACGTAAGATTCACTATTAATCTAGCTTGCGCTAACTGCTTTGACAAGGGGCGTGGCAGTACTGAAACACCGTCTAAGCTGTTTGCCAATCGCAACACACTGGGATAGTTAACCAATCATAACACATTTCCTTTTTTCGGAAGGCTGGCCTTCATTAAACCTGGAACTAATCAAGGTTTAATTTGTGCCAGGCTGGGAGAAAGGTATTGTAATAATGTAAATTATGTGAAATAATTACATTTATATGAAAAATAATGTGTTTTTTCGAACCACCAAGCATGTTCTAGTACACCCTAAAACAAAATCAAGACTTCGAAAAAGAGCATAATAGGACCCCTTTAAAAAAATGAAAAAAAGTCATATTATGAAATATTATTGGAAATTAAAATAAATAGTTTTCTATTTTAATATAGTTTAAAAAATAATTAATGAAAAGCTGAATTTTCATCAGCTGTTACTCCAGTCGTTAGTTTCAAATGATCCTCTAGAAATCATTCTAATATGCTGATTAATTATCAATTTTGGGAACAGTTTATTAATATTTTTTTGGAACCTGTCATTCTTTTTTCAGGGGTCTTTGATGAATAAAAAGTTAAAAAGAGCAACATTTATTCAAAAAACATAATTTTTTTTATCAATTTAACACATGTTTGCTGAATTGAAGTATATATTTTTTTCAAAAAAAGAAATAATGAAAACAATTACTGACCCCAACAGTAATTGAACAGTAAGTGAACAGTAGTGTATTTTGTTACAAAAGATTCTATATTAAATAAATGCTGTTCTTTTTAACATTTTATTCATCAAAGAATCCTGAAATCACACTTTCCAATATTGATAATAAAAGTAATAAATCAGCATATTAGAATGATTTCTGAAGGACCATGTGACACTGAAGACTGGAGTAATGATGCTGAAAATTCAGCCTTGCATCACAGAAATAAATTATATTAAAATAGAAAACCACTATTTTAAATTGCAAAAATATTTCACAAAATTACTGCTTTTTTCTGTATTTTTAATCAAATAAACACGGCCTTGATGAGCAGAAAAGCTTCTTTAAAAACATAAAAAATCTTTATTCTTTATATATAATCTTATATATACTTTTTAATAATCCTAATTAATTGTATACTTAACATATTACAAATTTAGTAGCAATTACACTAGACTGTTAAACATTTTAAATAAAAATACAATAAAAAAAACTGTTTGTGCTACTTTGGCCTAAATAAATGAAAAATAAACTACAAATTAATAATGATAGAATAAATGAAAATGTAACTAAATTAAAAATAAATAAATAAAATAGACATAAAACTAAATTGAATATTAAAAGCTGTTTCGACCTTGGTTTTATTATTAAAAACTAGAGTTAGAATATCTAGTGGACAAGGTTGTTTTAATATTATTTATATACTGTTATAGTATTTATTAATATTTCTAATGTTTTATCATTTGTAATTTTATATTTTTCAAATTTTTAATCTTTTATTTTTACATTTTCATTTTTTGTGCTTTTTTGTATTACATTTTTAAAAATATTTCCATTTAACTTTCATTGTGATTTTATTTTTAGTAATTTTTGTACTTAAAATTTTTCATTTTTTGTATGTTTATCATCTGATATTTATATTTCATTTTATTAATTAATAAAAATAAATTGTAATCGTTTTCATATTAGTTTTAATTAACAATATTGCAGTAGATATTGCCAAAGAAACTGGACAATTATCAAAACTTTGAAGTTTCAGTATCTCAGAAGAAAGTAAAATGTGATTATAAAAGGGATAGTTCATTCAAAAATGAAAATTACCCCATGATTTATTCACCCTCAGGCCATCCTAGGTGTATATGACTTTATTCTTTTAGACAAGTGCAACGGGTGTTATATTAAAAAATCATAATCATAATCCACACGGCTCCGTATATGCGTTTGTGTAAGAAAAATATCCATATTTGTATAAACCATAATCTCTAGCTTTGCTAACTGCCCTATCAGTGTTCACAAGGAGAGTAACTAATAACTAATTAATATTGATGAGCTGAGTAGTTGCCATTGTAAGATCGTATACTGATTTAAGACGATAACTTTACTACCAGCAATTTTTGACATACACAGTTGGAGTTATTCTGACATAAATGTGTCACAGCCAGATGGAAACGTCAGGGCCACCAGACAATGACATCAATGCATCAGTCATGTTATGCAAGGACAAATGAATTTTATATGTGACTGTTTGTATCTGCAGGTTATTGGAGGAAGGGAACATTGAATCTGCAGAGGTGCAGAAGCAGAGAATCGAACAGCTGCAGCGAGAGAGACGCAGAGTCCTGGAGGAGAACCACATGGCACATCAACCTCGATTCTTCAAGTATGAACGACCTACCCTACTTACTGTATTTTTAAGCCAAATCCAGTTAGTTCTTAAAAAAAAATTCTGCTTTATTACCAACAGGAAGTCCAAAGATGACACCTGGGTGAGCAACAACACCTACTGGGACTTAAGGAAAGATCCAGGATTCAGTAACCTTGACTGTCCGGTCCTCTGGTAACGCGGAGGCAGCCAATATACATCTGTGCTCACTGTTGCCTGCTCTTATCTGTTCTGGCCAACATTACAGCTTCAAGAGACAACACACACACCTTTTAAAGTGCGGCAGAGACTGATAAAGCTGTGAGAGACTGGTGGCTGCATAATTACAGTTGGATTGCTTCAAATCATTCCTATATATTTATTATTTAACGTCCCAGCAGTTCAGTTGCCTTAATATGCTTACATTATGTTGTAGTTTCATTTATGCAAATGGATCCCTTGGAAGTATGAGAAATATGCAATCCTGGCCCAGTTCGTTTTTTTTGTTTTGTTGCTGTGCATGGTAAAGTAGCACAAGAAACCAAGAGAAAAACTGTTGGATTGTGGTCTCTTGTGGCTGAATGTAGTACTGCAGGTGACCACAGTCTAAAACAGATGTATAGTATGTTGTCGGAACAAAACTGCGTCGTCTACCTCTTAAAATCAAACTGTCGATGAACTTATGATGTATGTTAGACTATGAATATAATACATATAATGCCTTATATAAAATTATATACATATAATTTGCTAGAACTTTTAATCAAATCCATTGTATCGTCACAAAGTATTGTAATTATACGACCGCCTTTTACTCTGAGACTCTTGAATGAACAAAACGTCTCAGAAATATTTATATTCATCTTAACTTATTCACAAGACTGACAGACGGCTCAACAATATTGAACGTTACCATCACACATGTGAGCCTGGCAGTGTTTGAAAGCTTCTTCCACACAGTTTGACCTGTAACCTGTGCTCATTTCACTACGCACTACGACAAATTATTTTGAGGGACTGGGGTACTTGCGTGTTGATCGCTGCAGCGTTTCCTCTGTCCTTCAATAAAGTCTCATTTTAAAGAGTTCTCGTTTTTTTTATTTCAGATCTACAAGGGATAGTTCACCCAAAAATTAAAATTCTGCCATTAATTACTCACCTCGTTGTGGTACTCGTTGTGGAAGACTGACACAGAGGAGAAGAAATTGTTGAATAAATTTATTTTTGATTTCTTTGCACACTAAACGTATTCTTAAAGGTTGAACCACTGATGTCACATGGACTATTTTAACAATGTCTTCACTACCTTTCTGGACCTTGAATGTGGTAGTTGTGTTGCTGTCTATGCAGGGTCAAAAAGCTCATGGATTTCATAAAAAATATCTTAATTTGTGTTCCGAAGATGAATGAAGGACTTATGGGATTGGAATGACATGAGGATAAGTAACTAATAACAGAATTTTCATTTTTGGGTGAATTACCCCCTTTGAAGAACTTTTTACATCCATGAGTGTTTTCATAACGCTTCATCAGTTGGCCATATTAGTGACACTGAACGTAAACAATGCCACTGAACTGAATGAAACCTGCATATTTTATTGATTATTGCTGATGTAAATGATCAGTTATTGTCATGTTTCGGGCTGTACTAAATGGTCGGACCGAGAAAAACATTTGGAGTACTACAGACTGTCAAAAGTTATAACAAATCAAGGAGAAGAGTGCAAAAAACTGAGGAACAAAAGATGTTTGTGGTTGGCTAAACTGAACCAGGATTTCCAGGGCAAGAATCTTGACAACATTCATGTTTATTCTTATTTCCGGTCAGGTAAGTGAAATATTAGACTAATTTCTTAATTAATACTGCTTGTACGTATCTTCACCACCTATTAACTTTAGTTTGTCAAAATATTGCGCCTTTTCCTGCTTACTAAATTCGTCTCTACATGATTTAGCAGCTTTTTTTCTGTGGTTTAGACCATGTAAATTAGAATGACGTATTCAGTAGTACATTAACCGTGCAATTAATTGTTTACATCCGAGAATATTGTCGCGCATCCGGGTAACTGACCAAATCGTCACGTAACAAACTTCTTTAAGTTCTTTATGAAGGTGGAAAAAGAATTGTAAAATGTTCTTCAGACTGAGAAAAAAATGGTTCTTGAACTGTTGACTAAAGATTGGGGAACCAAAGATGGCATTTGTTAAGTTTGCTAGGGTCTAGGTGAATCAGTTCTCGTGCAAACACATCCCGCTCAGTCAACACATGAGATCATGCGATAATCGCAGTGACACAACACAATTTTC
The DNA here is from genome assembly GCA_019740295.1 of Labeo calbasu. Classification (NCBI taxonomy): domain Eukaryota; kingdom Metazoa; phylum Chordata; class Actinopteri; order Cypriniformes; family Cyprinidae; genus Labeo; species Labeo calbasu. The sequence continues at coordinate 7,743 of JAHKKF010521376.1, forward strand.
ATACTTTAATACTCGCTCATTGTGAATTTAAAATGCTGAGCATGTTAAGAGGAGGCGAGGCAGTTCAAATATCGGTCAGCGGGGGACATTTTACTTCCTGTTTCTCAACGCTTGAAACACCTGTACAATTGTGTTCTGGACTGGAAAAATGGTGAGCTCCTTAAATGTTTGACAAATGTTTGTCGAAGCTGAAGTTTGTGCATCTGAACACTGCTATAGAAAACATAACGTAAAAGCAGTAGTTATTGGCAACTGACTGAAAACTGATTTTTTGAAATAGGGTAGGTGTACCCATTAAGCTTGCCCAGATCTAAGTTTATGTGTTTTTTTATTGTTTAAATGCAAGATTTATCTCTCATTTGAAAATGTATTAATTAGTTGATGTTCACTTTATAATATAAAATTAAGATATTTTAAGTCAGTTAAGCCCTGGAATTGGTTTAATTGGCACTTTGACACCATTTAAGCCTGCATGTGCTCCAAATAAGCCCACATCATGATTTATTCGCAAAATATTAAAAACAAATATTGATTTTAAAGAAGTAAAACATCAATATATTTATTCAGTGACACAGAAGTGTTTTAAAAATTCATTTGACTAATGTTTGCTAGTGCTCATCACCTCTCTGCTAAAAAACCATCCATCATCATCATTTTGAACCATCAAAGAAAATTCTAATGGTTTCCACTACAAATACCATTATAAACATTACGAACCATCAACTTTTAACCATTAAAACAATTAAAAAATGGTTTTCTCTAGTGTGTTTTGGAACATATTCCAATAGGATTTATTGGTTTTAACAAGCCACAACAAGAAGGTGACCAATTACCAGTAGAGATCAACAGGATCCTTTACTAAAACCAATACAAGTCCCATTATAACCAGTAAAACCATTACAAATTACAAAAACCTCAGCCAAAATGAACTTGTAAGGACTGTAAAAGAACGCAACCCCATTTAGATCACCTCACCTCACATTTTTCTTTTTTTCATTTTACACGTAGCCTGTGTAACATAATCTAGCTTCTTGTTTACAGTCTACTTACATACACTCTGAAATCTTGCTCTCTACCACTGAGGAAGGTCTCTCGTCCTTGATGAGCATCAACTCTGAGCTTCACTCACTTCCAAAAAGATTTGCTGTATACCCCAAACTGTTTTGCTAGAATAGCCTTTTTTTTTTTTTTTTTACTGTGCCCTCATGACAAAGGTGACATGTCTCTACAATTGTGTATTATCAAACATCAGCAGATACCATTATTTAATGGTGCTACACAAATGTTTAATTTGTAGGCCTAAATATCTAAATATAGTTGTAAATTAAGGTAGTAAGTAAGTAAGGTAAGGTTAAAGCACGCAAAGAACTTATCATTAAACACTTTAACTCAGAAAGCTGATCAAAGTTTATAATTAGAGGGATTCCTCATTGAAACACAAGGTGGGCTTAAATGGTTCCACAGTAAGTAATGGTGAAATGCTATACAATGCTATATTGCCCAAATGAACTCATTTCATAGTTTATTAACTTTACATATTGGATGGAACAGCAAATAATGATAAATTCTGTTTACACTAAAATAGCAGTAGCTATGTGGAAGATATTTATTCTTCAGTACTGTAGTACATTATAAAACAGTATGCAACAACATATTGAGTGTGAATTATCATATATATAGATTTTATTAGATGAATACTACTTTATTGGCACAAAAACTTCCCTAAACCTACAAGTATAACACTGTATTATTAATGAGCCGTTTTATTTCCACTTTTCAAATATTTACTTTATTTTTATTGAAAATAAATGCCTTTCTGATCTGGTATGTGATGGGAAAAGGAGAAGCAGGAGTTTGACAAAAGGCGGATTCGAACACGGGTCAGTCGCGTCAAGAGCACACACGTCGTTTTACTCCCTGCGCCACTGATACTAAAGAAAAATGTGTCTTTTGCAGTGCTGTTTATCGTAGCAAGGCATTGGTGAGTGGAGTTGTTGTAAATAGCCTCTGCCGACAAATTGGTCTATTTGTTCTTAGATAAATACACCCCATTTCTTTTTAGAGCTGCTTTACATGGAAACTGAATTCTGTTTGCATAATTGAAATACTTTTATTTATTATTTATATATTATATTTCTGCAATATTATTATTTAATATCTTTGAAACAATCACTACTGTATAAAGCGCTATAGACATAAAGGTGGCGTCATTTTACTTGATCGGAAACGTGCTGTAGACAATAAAGTGCAATTTATATCCTACTAATGATATTGTTTTTAAATACACATCAACAGTTTGTAGTTTATATGTATATGCATGTATGTACATATACATGTGTTACATTTATAATTGCTATTCCCCGCCTCCAGTTCACTCACACATTTGAAGATGAAATGTCACATGGAGTGCATTGCATTCTGGGAAACAGTTTGCCATTCAATGTCTTCAGATGCATACATCAAATTTCAGCAAACGTAGCAGGTAATCCGGGTATTCCATGCAGACAGAAAATTCACATACTATTCACAGTATACACATAGCATACTGCAATATAGTAGGCGTTGTATGGTAATATGCCATTCAGAACAGACTACTGATTTCAGTGTACTTGAGTTACATTTAACAGATTCTGGCAAATATAGTATCCGGATATAGGTCATCCGGATGTAGGTCATCCGGGTATTCCATGCATATCCAAAATTTGCATACTATGCACAGTATACATACTGGATACTGCAGAAGTAGTATGATAGTATGATAGTATAGCATTTCAAACACAGCCAGTTTCTCATGAGAAGGCAGATTATTGCTACATTTTAGGACTGGCATTTCTTTAAAAAAAAAAAAAAACAATTAATCATATTCTCTGCGTTAACATGAATCATCTTCAACCTGCTGAAATGTTACTGTAATTATATTTCACTTCCGTATGTGCATTCTGAATGATAAATACATATATTTCCCTACTAACCTGCTCAAAAAAGTATTTTTCTTTTACTGACCATATTTCATACCTGATGAATGTACAGTTTTAAATGAGTTTGATAAACACCCTTACGAAAATTAACCATGGTATTACTATAGTAAAATGTTTTTTTTTCCATTTTTATCATTTGTATAACAACACTTTTACTACAAATGGCCTACCATCGTTAAACTATGGACAGTGTAGTAAAACCCGAGTTAATTTGTGGTTATATGGTTTAACTTAAGTTGCAATTGTTGGTTTTATTTGTAGTAAAACCATGGCTAATTTTGTGTGCTTTGGTGCTCTTATTCCGAGTCCATATACTGCTTATTCCATTGTTCAAAATGGCTAAATGAATGTGCGGTAACTGCCTTATTTAACGAAGTTAAAAATTTAAATGATTTTTTTAACAGTAACACGCTGACAGTGTGGCTATTGAATATTCATATTTTGGCTACATACAGTGAAATGATGACAGAATATGACACAGAATAGTGACTAACATGTTTAATACAGATAAATAAAGGTTCATTATGATCTTATTCATCAGATCTCACAAAGTGCAGCGTCACGATTAGGCCACTATAGAGCACTGACACCCTGTGCTGGAACAATCACGTATGATTACTAGCCACAGCTTTCTCAGATCGGTTTATGTTGGATTAAAACTTCACGTTCTGTTGAGTTTGGAAAATTCTGTACACAGTAATCATAAGAATATGTCTTATCCTGTCTCTGAAAATTTCCGAATTTGAAATCATCCCGCGAACTCTCATTTTATTAGGCGTTTAAGTCAAGGTGATTACAGCGCATTGATAATGTACATAACCGGAAATAACTGAGCCGTAAGAGCGTCACGAGGCTCAGTGCAAGTAGTCCATAAAACTCATCTTTTTTTTAAACAAAAATTATATAAAATGATAAAGTAGTATTTGTTCATACAAAAAACCAATACATTTATCTCTTATTTGACATAATATCAATGTACTTAACAAAGAAATGGCTGAAAATAGCAGAAATGTGTTGATTTCTGAAGGGTGTCTTTGCATGAGGTATCCTGAGACAGTATGCACATGAGTGGGGCTAACTCAACATTTCCAAATGTGATTGGTATGCAAAATAAATATCAGGGAATTAACAAATCACTGGATTGTTTAAAATGAGTAGCATAAAATGATTTCCCCTGTTTTTTTTATTTGACTTCAAAGTTGAAAGTGGCCTTAATGTGTACACAACCCTACTTTGTTGATGGAAATACAGTATGAATTTGATGTTTAGCAGTTTCTGATAACTGACTAATAGGAAAGAATTTTAGATCAGAGTAAATTCTCACACTAAACTAACAGAATAAGAGTTAACACAGTGATGATATCACAGAGGTTTCGAATGGTGAGTATGAGTGCTCTTAAGTGAGTACACTGTGACCTAACAGTGAACACACAGTGAATGTGCCGTAAGGTAACACTTTTAGCCCACTGTCACTTCACATTGTGACCGCATCATGAGTATCCTGTAAGCTCATAGTTTGGGCACACTGTGAGTGTACTGTGAGGTTGCACCTGAAGTTCACTCATGGTGAGATCACTGTGAAGTTTTAATTATTTACTGGCATTGTCCTTTAGCTGTTATTAAACATTTTGTTTTCTTAGTTGACTGGTGTAGTGATTGAGGAAAAACCTTGATAAACAACAAAGCATTTCCTGCAGTCATATGCAACACAACCGTGAATTTTTCTTCACAATTTCGGTTTAATTCTTCTGTTTCTTGTGCAGTATTGAAAAAAAAAGCTAGTCCTGTAAATAGATTAAGAGATATGATTAAATAAATAATACACAAACCTTTTTGTAGACCAAGCAGTACTAGTAGTAAGTATATATTTATTGGAGAAAGTTCATTTAAAGAAGGTAAGTGGAGTCAGGTGTTTCAATGAATTGGTTAAAAAGAACCTGGGTCTTCACTATAAAAATCTAGTTTTCACACTAGTTTATGGGCTGTGTTTCATAAGCCTAATAAAATATTGTAGAAACCACTGGAACCATAGGTCTATATATATCATATTCTTAGGTTAATTATGCTTTTGAGAAACATGACCCAGGATGGTTTACTCTCTAAATTCTGTGAATGTCATTGTACTAAAATTTCACAAAAAGCAAGTACTGAAGCAACACAATGACCCAAAACACACAAGCAGGTTGATTAATGGTTAAAATTGTGGTCAGAATTGTGAATGGTCACGTCAAGGTCCTGTAATAGAAATATTTTTGACATTATTGCTGCCCAAGAAGATCACATCGGATACTGAAGGCAAAGATCCACATTCATTTTTAATTGTTGGGTGAATTGAGTTAAATGTGCTTAGTTTGCATATTTTTAGTTGCAAATTTGATCCCACTGGACATCAGGTCGTATTTAGACTTATTTATTTATTTATTTATTTCTGAGAGGCATTTATCAACTCAGATTTTTGTGTTTTGTGTTTTTGTTCCACCATGACTCTTACATAACCAGTTAATGTGACAGAATGACATTATCTCGTTTCTCCAGACTGCTCCTCCCTACTGTGAGCAACACCAGATACTCAAAGCTTTTACATACTATTACATAGAAATAGTTCAAACTGAATATTTGACAGTAATATATAGTGTATAGAAGACAGTTTAATTGGATTTCCTTCCCAGAAAGACAAATTGTTTTGCTGGAAAGTATGAATTCTCTCCGTGACAACTTTGTAAACAACTTGCAGGATAAGGACACACTCTCTCAAGAGATAAAAACATCGACCCTGTGATTAACGTGCAGCGAATGAAAAATTCGTCGTCTGGAAATGGGCCAATGAAACGTGCGGGGGGCGGGGCTAAACAGAAACGCCGGTGAACTCCCTTGTGCTTTTGTTTAGCTGTGGTGGATGTCTTCAAACATAAGCGACAAGAGCAGACGACGGTAAGCGTGAGATTTTTTGTTTACAAGTTACTGTTGTCTGCCAAGTTGTATTGGTTACTTTAACATTGTACTACTGCACTTCTGTCAAACTGTAATGTTGTGAAGAGAAGAAAGGATTACAATAGTTGATTTTGTCGCTACATTGAATCTGTCGGCATTATAGGAAACATGACTTCTTTAGTGTCACAGTTTCAGTGTAATAAATTCTGTATAGGTAGGAAATAACTCGTAACTACGGAACTCTGGCGAGACTAGTGTTGTGAAATGAAGTACATAGGTAGATTAAAGGATAGTGGCAGTACATGCAACGTGAATGACTCTGTAAAATAAAGTGTTACCAAATATTAATTTGCCACATGTGCCGTGATATTTCAAGGTACTTCAGAGAATCCCTTGGCGTTGTGATGCTGTGATACTTTATGGTCATTTAGACCTTGTTAGCAGTGCAACAGTGATATGAGTATATTTCTTGAAATGAAATGCACTTATGACATTTTTGGTTTTTTCCAGCTGACCCTTCAAAATCTTCCTGTCAGCATTAAAGATGTTTGCGAAAGCCACTAAGAACCTGCTCTCTGAGATCGACACTGATGGTTCCCTGATCCCAGTGTCCCGTTTGAATGACTCGGATGGTCTGGCTCCTCTGGCCGTGGTCATCAAACGTAACCGCTACTGGTTTTGGCAATGGCCCAAGTATCTACCAGCAGACTTCATGCTAAATGATATTCTTGTTGGAGATCCCATAGAACCAGGTACAGAGTCTTTTCTGTCATTTTGTTCTGTAAAGCTTGGATTTATCATTAATCCATCACATCCAAAGACCTACCCCTTGTGAAAAAGAATTACACTTTAGTAAAAGATTTTTAACTGGAAATAATCATTTTAAAAAATGTGCTGAAGTGTGAACAAAATGTGACATTTCCAGATGTCAATTGCAATTAAATTGAAATATATTAAATGCTTTTAGCTAAACTTTAGAGTGCTTTTATGACACTTAAGTAGGGCTTAAATACATCTTTATATGTAATTTAATAATTCTATAGTCCTTGAAATATGGATTTATGGTAAACTGAAAAGTACTATAATATAATTTTTTGTTGAGTCATGTATGTAATGGTTTTAAGTAATATTATAATAGTTACACATAAATTATAATTACACATTTGTAATGATGACGTTGCTTTAATTGTGATAATAAATACACTACAGTTAATTACAATCGGGCACGTTACATGTGATTTAGTATGTTAGTCAACACAAAACACCACAACAACAGCTATTAAAACAATAATTTAAAATGCACTTTTAATTGGGCATTATTACAAAGTGCATTTTAGGAGTGTAATTAAGTGTGTTGAGAAACGTGCTATTTAATTACACTTAAGTTTCCTATTATTTTTTTATATTTAATATTTAATATAAACTTTTACAATTTGAAGTACACTACAAGTGCACATTTGATTCAGTTAAGCACATTTCTTTTTTTCAAGGGACTGTAGTATCATGTTGTCTATGTGAAAGTTGTTCCCAGAATTGTTTGTGGAACTATTTAGAACTATGTGGTTTTGTTTAACAAGGTGTTTTGTGTGTGGGAGAGCTGATGTACATTATTATTTTATTTATCCACAGTTGTGGCTGAAACCAACTTTTTGACCTATAATGGCAAGGTTGTGGATAACAAAGGTGGAAGTGCTGCAGCGGAGCTTGGGCTGGGGACAATTAATGTTGGGGGTGCCGGCTCCAGCAAACTTCAGACATCGTTTGGAAACCTACAGAAACAGGAGATTGATATCCAGAAGCTCTTAAAGGCTTCCAAATCTAGGTGAGCCTTCACAAGCTTCAGTGTTTTCTCTGCCATTATATTAGGGGGCGGCCCGTTTCATTTGAGAAAACTAGCATCAAATCATACTGTATACACACAGAAACTTCACAGCAACCTGTCAAAATAAAAGTACGGTTTAATGTGTAACCATGTGTAAGAGAGTGAAAAAAAAAGATTGTAGGGTCCCTATTGTTCAAAATGTCCAAAGGGGAAACACTGAGCTTGGTCAGATAAGATTGTGTAATGGAATGTGGTTAAAATACAAGTGAATCTCGTCTGTGACAGATAAAGACACGGCTGAATGAAAATAAGGAAATGAAAGTACATGGCGTATTGCCTGTGTTTAAAACTCTTTTTATATTTCTGTATTTCCGTTAAGTCCTCTCTTCCCTTTTTTTGTTTGCCCTTTAACACAAACTGGTGTCTAAGAAATATGCTTTGCTTTTCTAAGAATGCATGATTGTTATATCACATTATTATATGAGGCAGCTATGTGAAATTTAGGGTCTAGAAGTTAAGGCTTGTCAGTAATTGGCCACTGTTATGATTGGCTAATGTCATTGCATAGGGAACTGTATCAACGCCCTCTCGCAATTGCATGTGAGTGTTTTGCCAACATCATCAAAATAAAACGGTCATTTCCAGTCAAAGCATTATGAAACAATTTACCTACCATTTGTGCTGCAGTCATATCTAGTTCCGCTTCATCTTTTAACAAATGTTTTTTTTGTAAACTCTCTATGACACTGTGCCTCGTTTACAAAACAACGTGCTCCGAAACAAATGTTCTTTCACTCCATTTGTCCTGTTGACGACAAACTAAAGCGCGTGGACTCTCAGAAAGCTAACGCGCATCTGTATACTGTATGCAGTGTAGACAAGACAGTGGAAGTGGTTGTATTTCTATCTGGTTTTGAAGCGACGCAACATTCGCATGCACCATAATCAAGTGTCAAGCCGTTTATCGTCTGAACAACAGTGGGCGGGGCCAATAGTGAGAAGAAGACTATTTGTTTATGTGTTGCTCTGGAGGTGTTGTTTATGCAACCGACTGCGCCCGGGTGACGCCACCTTACACCTTGGATCCAGACGAGCCGTTTTCTGAGGGTTATTACAGAAATGCTTTTTTAGGGATGATGAGGACATTTTAAGTTGTTAAACTTGCAGGATGTATTAAGCATACAAAGATCTCTTCTGTCAAAAGATCAAGGGAAATTTGGTTTCTCATGTCATGACCCCTTTAAAACACTTATTTGTTTTGTTTATTAAATTAATATTTCTAAAATAATGATTAAGAAGTATAGACTTTGGAAGCTCTTTTTCGCCAAGAGATAAAAAAAGGTAATTGCGAATTTTATCTCACAATTTTGACTTTTCTTCTTGCAGTTCTGAGTTTAGGTTTCACAGTTCTTACTTTTTTCTTGCAATTCTGAGAAATTCAACTTAAACTTTTGCCTTTTGCCTATAAAATTTTGAAATATAAACTCGCAATTTCAAGTTATGAAGCCTAATTAATTTTTTCAGCTCACAATTCTGACATTTTCTTACAATTTCAAGTTTATATCTCACATGTCTGAGAAAAAAAAACAGATTTGTGACATGAAAACTCGCAATTGCGAGGAAAAAAATCTGATTACGATTTCATGATTTATTCAGTGGCGCAATTATGATTTTATTTTTTATTCAGTGGCGGGAACAGACTTCAGTAATTATGGAAGCCTGTTTCCACCACTGAATAAAAAATAAGAGTCAGAATTACTAGATATAAAGTCAGAATTGTGGAATATAAATTCACAGTTCTGACTTTTTTGTCGCAATTGTGAGTTTGTATCTCGTAATTCAGACTTTTTTTCTCACAATTGTGAGTTTGTATCTCGTAATTCTGATTTTTTTTCTCACAATTGTGAGTTTATATCTCATAATTCTGACTTTTTTTCTCAGAATTATGAGATATAAACTTGCAATTGTGAGTTAAAGTCCAGTTCTGTCGAGGGAAAAAAAAGACTATGTTAACAGAATTGCGAGTTTATATCATGCAATTCTGAGAAAAAAGTCAGAATTGTGAAGTTGCAATAACCTTTTTTTTTTTCTTAGTGGCAGAAACGGGCTTCCATAAATAATAGACTTGTGTATATATGTGGAAAAAAATGTTTAAAAAAAAAAACAGTGATTAACCACTGTTTTTAAAAACGTAACAATGATTTACAAGGTTGCACATGTGTAAAGAATTTTTCTTCATTGTCTTCTATGTCCTCATTTGTCCTTTAGTGAAATTAGCATTCCTGCACTTTAAATGTTATCATGTTTCATGTTTTGTCATCTAAAAATATTCCTTATGCTGACTAACTAAATTAACTGGCTTATTTGTTTTAAAGTCAAAATGTCTAAATCATCCTGATGACACCAACAGGAGAGTTTTTTTTTAATTGATCTAGGTGTATTGATGTAGGCGAGTTCTTGAGACACACCTGCCACGTGGTATGAACGCATTTTGACAATAAAGCCTTGTGACACACTTGTCACGCTTGAATGTTTGCTGTGGTTGTAGAGTTCTGGACCTGAACCACTCACTGATCGAGCAGACACGGGAAACGAAGAGGGAGGTGCTGACGCTAGTGAAGGAGCGAATCATCACCACTCAGTCCTGCACCATCACCGAGGAAGTTCAGGAAGGTGGTACCTGCGCTGGAATATTCGGGTTCAATAAGACAATAAAGGTAGGGCTTTTGTTTTTGGTGAAAAAAATCACACGCTTTTCCAGTGACACAGGCTTGGGTGTATCGCCATCCACTAACCACATTCCAGGGGCACGTGTTTGGTCCTGCCTGCCGTCTCCTCTCCTCTAAATACAAACTGTTCCAACTGTCTCTCGTTTCTCCGCAGGTGTCAGTCAACGATAAAGGGAAGCCTTTTGTCGAGTCTGACACTAATGTGTCTATCAACATCCCCCCCAAAACCACCCTTGCTTACAGCGTGATTGAACTAGACGTTGCTAACACTGGACACTATGGTAAATAATTTTTGCTAAATCATTCAATTAAGTTTCAGATCAGAGGTTCTCAGCTGTTTTTTTTTTTCTCAAGGAGCCGAACTGACATTAAACATCAAGTGGAAACCCAACAGACTATCAAAATTGTTTATCATACAGAAGTTTAGAAAAATGCCCTCAAGCGTTATAGAAATGGTAATTCTGGAAGGTCAAACAAGCGTTGTATGATTATACTGTCATCCTTTTTACCAGATCTGTGCCTGCTGCCGAATGTCAAGGGCGGTTTTGAAGTTGACGGGAAAGTAAAGCTGAAGGAAGCAAACACACTCAGTGCTGCACCAAGACAAACCAGCAAACTGCAGAAAGGTAACATCAGTTAAATAGTTGTAGCTAACCGTCTTCAGTGTTGGGAAGTATCTAGTTACATGTAACAGTGTTATGTAATTTAATTACAAACTGAATGTAACTGTAATCTGTTACAGTTACTGAGAAACTGTGTAATTAAATTAGTTACTTATGAAAATATTAATTACAAAGAGGATAAGATCTACTTCTTGTGTTATTATTTACTATTTATTATGATTTTAAATCTGTATTTAACCCTTAGAAAAATTTAAAAAGCGGTGCTGAGGTCAGATTTTGTGGTGCTTTAAAGTTAAATTAATATAATCTTAATTTAAGTGATAATGGATTTTGAGAAGTCTGACAGGAATCGACATTAAAGGAGAAGTCCACTTCCAGATCAACAATTCACAAATCATTTACTCAGCAGCTTTAAATGGCTCTAAATGATCCCAGCTGAGGAAGAAGGGTCTTATCTAGCAAAACGATCTGTCATTTTTATTTCGGGAAAAAAAAAAAATCCTGAAATGCTTTCCTCAAAAACAATAATTTCTTTACGACTGAAGACAAAAAGACATGAACATCTTGGATGACAAGGGGGTGAGTAAATTGTTTGGAAATTGTTGTTCTGGAAGTGGACTTCTCCTTTAAGTACAACTGTAGGGTTAACCCTGCCTGGTTTAAATCTTTAAAAACGCTTAACAGCTAAACACATTTGTTAGAAATTTTGAGTGTAATCAAAAAGTAATCAAATGTAGTTACATTAATAAAGTAACTAGGGCTGAAGCGATTCCTCAATTAACTCGAGAAACTCGAATTCAAAAAATCATCGAGGCAAATAAGGCTTCGTTTAGTCCATTTACTGTAACTACACAAGGAACACTCTGTTTCCCCACGGACCATTATTACTGACGCACAAACCGATAAACGTTGGACCTATTAGTTATGATTTACCTAAATTAGCTATGTTTTGTGAAAGACTAAGTCCCATTTATGTTGATTGTCTCATTCTCTCTGTGTGACACACAGAAAGTTAAAAAGTTAGTCAGTATCAAACGCAGAGTGCCTCAGCATGATTACAAGTGTGATACTGATTTTATGCAACAGTTCATCAATAAACAAGACGTTAATATTAAGACTTACGTTTTAGACAGCATGTTGCCTGTTTTTGCCAACAAATAATCATTCCAAACACAGCCACAGCACTGTTTTGCGTCTTTGAGCAACATGATGGTGTTTCGTTCTTGAATGATTCACCCGTTAAATGATTCAGTTCAATCGCAATGACTCACTTACCTAACAGTGACTTACTGACACCTACTGGCGGTTTTGATTTCACATTTAAAGTATCATTTGAAAAATACATGTAAATATCAGTATTCAATGTTTTGTTTAAAATAACTAAATATTATTTATGCATTTGTAACTGCAAGTTAAATGCATTATTGTCCCTCTGAGCTGAATTAAATAGTGTTTAAATAGGCCTACATATAAATTCCTCAATTTCTTGACTTATGCCTTCGTTTTAGGTTTTAATGTTTACCTTTTTCTAAAGTAATGTGAAATTGATTTTTCTATTTATTATATATATATATATATATATATATATATATATATATTGCAAATACAGATATATCCATAAAATTATATATATAAAAAGCAAGAAATTAGTTGTTTATTTTAAGAGACCTATCTTATTTTCTGTTGTATATTTAGTATTGGTCTTTAATAAAGAAAAGAATATCCAATTACTCGATTAATCGATGGAATAATCAGTAGAATGCTCGATAACTAAAATAATTTATAGCTACAGCTCTAAAAATAACCAAAATAGCTGTTGCATTTTAAATGGGGAAACTTGTAATCTGTAACTTGTAACATTTCTAAAGTAACCTTCCCAACACTTTGCGGTTTTTTAATGAAAACAACAGGGCACATTAAAAGGCAAGTCCAATTTTTTTGACAATAGAAGACATTTTTCTTAGAGTAATTATTCAAAGACAACTACAGTAGTCAACATTTGAAGCGGAAAATTCACCAAAGTTGTCCTAAGGCAAGAACAGATTCTTTTTCGTTTTAGGACCAATTTAATGAAAGGTTTTGATCCACTTCAAATGTTGACTACTGTATATAGTAAGCCATTGGAAAGTTGATTTCCCCAAAAGGTGTACAAAGTATGGATCCGTGACATATCACAGTAGGTAGGTGAAAAGTTCCCAGACAACTCGTGTGCATCCAGCGAATATTTTCCTACTTGTGAATGGCTTTAAAGTGATGCTGGTTGGTCACATGACAATGACAGCATGGTGAATGTAGTATGTCAGGATTACATTCATTATACACACATTTATATTATATAAATCATAGGTTTTTATGGTTGAGCATTTATTAATTCAAAAGAAATACCTACTTAGAGAGTATGCAATTTTGGTTGTAGCCAGTAACTGATAGGGAAGTGTTGGAGAGTTTGTGACCTTTGGTGAACTGGGAGATGATTGTTTATTTTTGGTTTATTGGTTGTATATTGACTAGGGCTGTCAGTTGATTAAATAATTTAATCTAATTAATTACTAATCTAATTCGCATATTAATCGAAATATAAAATTGACTGTGAAAATACCCACAAAAGATTATTTAAAGTTATTTTTGTGTTAAATGAGAAAGTAGCAAGTAGACATTACAAACTGTAGCTTTAGAAATACTTTATTTAATTCGGTATAAAATTTATTACACAAACATTTAGGCTGCAACGGCCTAACGTGAACTATGGAACATAAAAGAAGATCATTTGAGAAACATCTCAGTATTTTTTTGTTCATACAGCTTTGTTACCAACAGTCTTCAAAATACCTACTTTTTATGTTCCACAAAAGAAAGGTTTGAATAAATGACAATTTAAATTTTTGGGGGTGAACTATCCCTTTAATGTTTTATTTAATTTAATCGATGGAATAATCAGAAATCAACTTTCCAATGGCTTACTATATACAGTAGTCAGCATTTGAAGTGGATCAAAACCTTTCAGTAAATTTGTCCTAAAACCAAAAAGAATACCTGTTCTTGCCTTAGGACAACTTTGGTGAACTTTCCACTTCAAATGTTGACTACTGAAAAATGTCTTCTATTGTCAAAAAAATTGCTTGCCTTTTAATGTGCCCTATTGTTTTCAATAAAAAAAAATACATACATACATATATATATATATATATATATATATATATATAAATTTTTTAATGAAATGATACTCGAAATAAGAAACTAAATCTGCCAGCAGGTGGCGGTAAATGTTTTAATGAGTCATTTACACGATTCGTTCAAAATGCGGATTCATTCAGAATCTAAACACTGCTGTGTTGCTCGGAGACGCGCAACTATTCTGCTATGGCTTCAAAGGTAATATGTTCTCTGCAAAATTGAGACAAAACACCAATATCTCGAATTTTAGGGTGTAACTGAATTTATGGAGTTGTTGCCCTGCATCATATTTGTCAACAGTCAACTGTATGAAACATAAGATGATGTACAGGTCTGGGGGCGGGGCCAGCGCATTCAAATATTTTAATCGCGGTATTTTTCGTAACTAATCAATTAAGTTAACGTGTTAAACTGACAGCCCTAATATTGACTGCATGAAGTTTGAGTAAGCACAGCTGGTTAATACTATAAAATTTATTTCCATAAAAATGCTTTATTAACGGTTGTTTACTTTTTAGATCTTGAAGCACTCCAGGGGCAGTTTACAGTTCTCTCTAAACTCCCATCCAGCACACGCTCCTCATTATTCCAGAAGATCTCTCAGCTCCTGCAGAACAGCTTAGCCATCAACGTGCTGGAGGACGCAGTAAGTGAGCCCAGGGAATCTTACATCTGATTTATTTATTTATTTTTTGGAAATAGTACAAATAATTCTAAAATAAATGCCATCCAGCTGTCATCTTGTATAAAACATTTAATATATTAATTTTATTTAATATATTAAAATCCAAGGTGAATATATAAATTTACACACATAACCATTCACAAGTTTGGGGTTGGTAGTATATAGTAAAAAGGAATAAAATGTGAAATTTGAGAATAATGCTTTTCTAAATATTTAAAAAATATATTTCTGTAATGACAAAGCTGCATTTTCAGAATTTTCTTCAATTTACTCTGGTCTTTAGTGTCACATGATCCTAAAGGGGTCATGGACTGCCTTTTTGTACTGTTCGCTGAGGTCCACTTATGTAAGATTTTAACAACATAATTTAGAAGTAATAGGCTATTTTCTGTCCTTGTTTTTCCCCCCTCATCAGAACGCTCTGTTTGAATAGGCCATAGAGTGCCTTTCAACCTTCACGATACTCACAAATTTTAGTCTTAATTTCCTATTCGCGTTATGTCATGTCATAAATAGTAGACACTCAAGTACTGTAGAAATATATTAGCTGAGCTCCCACACTTTTTTTAAAAATAATTATGAGCCATTATTCGAAGCATTAACCATAAGATGTGTCCACCCTGTCATGGACATATATATTATCGTTAAATACATTTTCATTGCAATATTAAGATGCAAATTTTCTGAAACGTATGATGTCTTTTTCCTAAACAGGGTTATTTGTTTGCTTTCAAATTATAAATACATAAAAGATTTTATGAAAATCATGCTTTTAAAAACAAAAACATTCGCACATGTATTTTTTCTCATTTGGAGAAAACTATTTGGATGCAGTTTTTTTGTTTGCATGTTATTAGCCCCACACCTAGCCATTGAACACACTGAATTATATAGATATGATTGAATTATTATTTAAAATTTTATTTTAAAATATCAAGATGACGTGGTGGACACATGAAGCAGAGCCCACAAAATATGATAATGAAACATTTATTCAAATTAAAAAGATAAAATAAATAAATGTAATTACATTCTCAATCCCATTCATTTAGTTTTTAGCAATATTAACTACAAATGAATGCTATGTCCATAATGTCATGTGTATGTCCACTCTATTGAGTCTTAGTGGCTGACAGGGTGGACATTTTGAGCTTCAATTAGCATATTAGCTTATGACAAACTGTGACTAGCTAAATAGGTAAATAGTCTGGTTATTAAAGAGAATTTGGTATATGTAAACATACATATTTTGAAAATAGTGTATTCAAATCACTTCTGGTATATTTTATGCCGACAGGGTGGACGTGTTAAGCTTTGGCAAAGCATATAAGCAAACTCATACGAAGAAAACTTGCCAATTAAAAAGTCACAAACCTACTCACCTTATTGAAATTCCCACCACGGTAGGCACAAAAAAAGTCTGTTTTCCAGATGTCACTAAAGGCCTTTTCACAGAGAGGCAGATTCCCTCATACGACAGGGTGGACAACCATTCAAGGGACGTGGACAAACTGTTCTTTTTTATTAAATAAAAATATTGTTTTTATTACCAAATGACTCAAATTGAGTAATCCCTTATTTAAAAAAAAAAAAAAATTAATAGGAGAACAAAATTTTTACATTTTATGACTATATTCTACTCTCATTTTAATTTGACAAGCAGTTCATGGGACATAGCAAAGTAACACACATCCTCTTACACAAAACAAAACCAAATCTAGAAAATGCATCTAAAGAGCCAAATAATGCTTTTGTTATGAATATAAAAACTTAGTATATTATAACGCACCCTTTCATAGTCATTTTTATGTTATCATGGCAAATGAGTTATGTAAAGGACACCAAAAAGCACCCTGCAGTGATATTGACCCCTAAAACATGTGGCACAATCCGTAACTTGTTGTTTTGGCAGACTGACTAAAATGTAAGCTGTTTTTAGACTAACAAGAAAAAGTTGAGTTCTCAAACTTACAGGATTGTTTTTGTAGTACAATGATCTCTTAAATGTCAGAAGATCAACGAAATTTAGGAAATTTCTCAGTTCATAACACTTTAAGAAATCAGAACATGGTGATTTGTGCCCTTGTCATCCATGATGTTCATGTCTTTCTTTCATCAGTCGTAAAGAAATCATATTTTTTTGAGGAAAAGCATTTCCCCCCATATATTGGACTGGTATGGTGCCCCAATTTTGAACTTCCAAAATGCAGTTTAAATGCGGCTTCAAACGATCCCAAATGCGGTTGGAAGAAGGGTCTTATTGAACGAAACGATCGATACTATTTAAATATTTTTTATTCTCAAACGCTTGTCTTGCCTTGCAGTCCTTGAACTCTGTGTATTCTGGGTCAAGACAGTTAAATAGATATTTTACCATATTTTTGTGTTAAAAATTATGTAGGAAAAGTAGTAGATTAATATATATATATATATATATATATATATATATATATATATATATATATAAAAAATCTGCATCATAACATGAGTTCTGACCTTTGTCACAAAAGACTTTCTTCATTGCCTTTTTCCCTATCACGCTTTAGATATAAGAAATGTCATATCAGCTCAAAACTTAATCTCAAAATTCATCCTTTGAAAGGCATTTTTAAATCAGACATTGCATTACCATGGAAAATGTACATCAAAATCATATTACAAAACATTTTCATTCATGAATTGTAAACATTTAAGTCTGGACAGTGCAGTTTTACGTCTGCGTTCAAAAAATGGGAGTGACAGTTAAAGGGTTAAAAATAATTTCAAAATCATCCTACATCACTGCAGAAGTACCAACCCAGTCTTTGCAAAGTGAACATGCAAAGAAGATCAAACACCCTTAACAAAGGTAAAACAGCGATATAGGGCGATTTCAAAGTTGAGGGAGAACATGAGATGGGAGTTTTTCGACACACCCTAACTGTCGTGAACAGGAACAAAAACAGTCCAGGCTCAGACGAGACGAGCATTTGACATTAAAAAGTATATAAATTGTATTTTATTTTTATGAAAATAACCGACCGTTTCACTAGATAAGACCCTTCTTCCTCGGCTGGGGTCGTTTACAACCGCATTTGGGATCGTTTGAAGCCGCATTTAAACTGCATTTTGAAAGTTCAAAATCGGGGCACCATAGCAGTCCATTATATGAAGAAAAAT
>JAHKKF010521378.1:1625-19698 GCA_019740295.1 Labeo calbasu
TGAACTGATATAATTTTGGCTTTTATTCACCTATAAACATGAAACAATGCACATTCAATGAGCACATCAAATACTGTATTACTAGTTTGACACAGTAGCAAAAACCTCTTTGGTTCCTGCGTGTTTCAGCTTCAGTAATGAACGTTACAAATATTGTTTCTGAAAGGTCAAAAACTGAACAACATTTATACGTTTTCAAATATTTAAATCCCCAATATAATCTCATCACATTACATTGATTTAACAGTCTGAGGCAATTTCTTTTGCGTGCATTCATGCCGTTTTCAGTGAGCGTTATTTATGTTTTTGCTAAGCCAAACCTGTAGTGCGATATAATCTTACCGTCACATGACCCAGATAAAGCACAGCAGCCTGAAAGCGAGAGCTCAGCGCTGGCAAAGAGAGAAAGGAAGATGAGCAAACGGAGGGTGTATGTGTCCTACAGCCATCTGCTGGAAACATCATTCAACTGCAGTCTGTTATTCACTCATGAAACACCATGGACATTCAAAATCAACAACACCTGACTCATGATTTTACTGGCAATACACATTATTTTCCACACTATTTTTCATTTTTTTCCTTAAGCAAGTCATCATTAGTGGTTGACTTTTATGTTGCTTTTTGATGGCCAATCCTGAGATCTTACTGAACGTTACTAATGTTGTGCTCACTGGTATATTTTGAAAGTTGTACTAACTTGTTTGTGTGCGTTTGGTCCACTTTTAGGTGATCTGGAGAGCTTTAAGAAGCAGTCGTTTGTGCTGAAGGAAGGAGTGGAGTACAGGATAAAGATCAGCTTCAAGGTTAGATGACCAAAACTGGAAACAGATGCAGTAATTGCTAGGAATTGATGGTATCGCACGACTTCTGTCACAGTATGAGAGTTTCATAGCAATGTGGTTGTATATTAGAAGTCATTTCTAATAGAAATTCAGTGATGGGTTATGTTTTACAACCATGTATTTGTGCCAGTTAGTGGATAATCCAGTAAATCAAAGGTACTTCGTTTTCACATTTGAGTATATCTTCTTATTTGAAGCTTGGACTCTCTGTTTTTCCACATTAGTCCATGTTTCTTCCTGTCACGTGTTAAGCAATTGTACTGGCTTTACTGACTGCATGTAAACATGTCCAGACATGTCGCATTTATCAGTTACATAATGTAACATACGTCTGTTCGCAGGTAAACAAAGAGATCGTCTCGGGGTTGAAGTACGTACAGCAGACCTTTAGGAAAGGGGTGAAGAGTAAGTGTTCTTTACAAATTACATTACGACATTTATGTTTACTATCAAAGAAAAGAGATTAATGTCCTTTCCAGGTTTTGTAAGCCAGTTCTTATTACTTAGCATTTCTTTTCATTTTGGACTGAAATTAGTTATGGCCCAGATATTTTCTTGACACGTTTCTGCATTATATTAGTTTCCTGAGATGAAGTGATATGAAGGAGTTTTTTCCACTTTTAGAGCAGCTATAATGCAAATATGACCCTGGACCACAAAACCAGTCGTAAGGGTCAATTTTTTGAAATTTTGAGATTTATACATCTTCTGAAAGCTGAATAAATAAGCTTTCCATTGATGTATGTTTTATGATAGGGCAATATTTGGCAACTGTTTGACACTCTGGAATCTGAGAGTGCAAAAAAATCAAAATATTGAGAAAATCACCTTTGAAGTCCAAAATAATTCCTTAGAAATGCATATTACTAATCAAATATTACGTTTTATACATTTATGCTAGGAAGTTTACAAAATCTCTTCATGGAACGTGATCTTTACTTAATATCCTAATGATTTTTGACAAAAGAAAAATCGATAATTTTGACCCATACAATGTATTGTTGGCTATTGCTACAAATATACCTGTGCTACTTATGACTGGTTTTGTGGTTAGGGTCACAAGTATGAACATGAAGTAGGAATGGGCATTAAAAATAGTAATAATTAATAGTAGTAGTACTTGCTAAGAAATTGTTTAAAAGGCTTAAATATATTCCATTAAAATATAAGAATTAAAAATCAAAATTATGTCTTAAACGGTTTATCACTTACTGAACGTGACTGAATATTATTCTTCCTTGCCCATTTGTATGCACCAATATAAGAATACACCTTAATACAGAGTTGTTTTTATGTGTTTTTTTTTTTTTTTTTTTTTTTTTTTTTTCTGACAAGTATATAATATTTTACTTTGTCCTTGAATCATTGACTCACCTGATTCTTTGACAAACGTGGATTCATTCAGTAACGAAACATCACAGTGTTGCTCTGAGGTGAAGAATTCTTCCAAGAAATGCTTATTTTCATTGCCAAATGAAAAAAAAAAATTGAGATTAATATTAGGGCTGCAAAACGATTAATCACATTCAAAATAAGAGTTTATGTTTACATACTATGTGTGTACTGTGTATGTATATTATGTATATGTAAGTACACACAAATATATGTATATATTAGAAGAAAACTGTATGTATATGTTTATACTTTATATAATTATCATTTATATTATACATAAATATAAATATTTTACATATAAATTTAACATTTTTCCCTAATATGTGTCGTTCTATAATACATTTAGAATTTGACAATGTTTTCAAAAACCCAAACATGACCTTACATAGCTGCTTTGAAGCAAATCTGTGTTGTATTAAGTGCTATAGAAATAATAAAGGTAATCTGTAGGAATATGTGCTTAAAACACCATCTATGTTTGCTACCTTGGGTAACATGGTTGACAGGTAACTTAGTTGACATTTTTAGTGTTTTGGGCCTATACTCAACATGGAAGCCTGGAACTACTGAGCACATGGTATGTTTAGAAACATATTTTCATAAACAAAACAGTTTAAACCGTTAAACCGTCCTGCTGTCTTGCAGCAATAATACTTGTGTAACACTGTTGACAGTCAATGAATCCACTCTTGACACAGGTTTGCTAGTTTAACCAATATTCGGGGAAAGAGAGAGAACATAACGTCTAGTGTTTCATCCATGTGCTTCTAGAGGAAATATCATCATACTGTGCAAATTATACAAGAATGGGACAAACCATTTCTTTTTGAGGGGGGGTTTTCTAGTGGGTAACTTAGTTGACAATGGTTTTTCGGACACAAAGAAAACAAGTTATATCACAATAAACACTTATTTTTGAAGCGCAAACCCAACTGGCGTGATAACCTAATCTGACTGACGGCAAAACTGAAATTAATTTATATTCGAAGTAATTTTTATGCTTAAATGCACAGTAGAATGAGCAAGTTCGCAAAATCAGACAGCTGAATACCAGGTTTGTATGTGATCATGTGATGAACATCATTTTTGAACAAAAGATACAGCTTTTTCAACATATAATAGTGTGATTGGGGAAAAATATAATTAGAAATATAAAGCATTAGGGCTATATATTGATGAAAATATACTTCACGGACATGAGATGTACCCACAATTATAGAATGACCCATATATACATGTATGTGTGTGTCTTTTATATACATAATACATATACACAGTACACACACATAGTATGTAAACAAACATTTATTTTGAATGCGATTAATCATGATTAATCGTTTGCAGCTCTAATAAATATTGCGTTTAAAATGTAACATACTTGTTTATTGAATTGCTTGTTTTTGCAAACCAAGTGACTCACTCGATAATATCAGCTTCCACAAAGAACAATTACGTTATTGTGGATGATACATATCGCACACCCTTAATTGGATCGTCTCTGAACATGTCTGAGTAATGACTTGTTTTCATTACGATTGAGTATATTTTAAATATTGCCCAGTCGTAACACGTACACAATATTTGTTTGCTCAAAAAAGCACTAACAATGAATATTGCAAATAGTCTACTCCATTTTATTTAAACCTGTACCCGTTTCTTTTGTTCAGTTGACAAGTCTGACTACATGGTGGGCAGCTATGGGCCTCGGCCGAATGAATACGAGTTCCTGACGCCCTTAGAGGAGGCACCCAAAGGCATGCTGGCCCGCGGCACTTACAACATTAAATCCAAGTTCACCGACGATGACAAGCACGACCACCTGTCCTGGGAATGGAACCTCAACATCAAGAAGGACTGGAAAGATTGAGCTGTTTCCAAACTCCCATTTCCTTCTTGTCATTCTCCTATTTCTTCCCTCCCTCCTCCATCTTCCCTCCTTTTCTTCCTCATCCAGTTACCTCCATCATCAGCATCATCATCATCAACATCAACATCATAATCCTGGATTAACTGCTTAACCGATTTAAAGGAAAAGGATCGTTCTCACTCCGTCCACTTTCCTACAGTTTTCATCCATCCCTCCTTCCCTCCCTCCCTCCATATCCCTATATCTTTCCCTCCCAATGAGTATTGAGGCTTTTCATGAAATATATATGTGAAAACAAACAAAAACGTGCACAATCCATATTTTGTGTTTTGGTTTG
This sequence comes from Labeo calbasu, assembly GCA_019740295.1. Classification (NCBI taxonomy): domain Eukaryota; kingdom Metazoa; phylum Chordata; class Actinopteri; order Cypriniformes; family Cyprinidae; genus Labeo; species Labeo calbasu. Next base: position 6,070 of record JAHKKF010521378.1, read on the forward strand.
TTTGTATATAAAAGTAAAAACAGAGGAAAAAAAATATTCAAAAAACCTCATGGATACTTTTGACATGGTTGTTATTAGTAATCTTCACTGCCCCCGTCTTCCTCTCGTGTCCTGGACCCTTCCCACGTTTATCCCGCGTCATTCCTTTCTCTGACATTCCTTGTTTTCTTTTTAACCATGATCTGCCTTTATGAGTGACATGGGAGAAGGTGCCACTTGCTGATATTTTGCCACCGGCATTCCCTCACAACTCAAAAGTTTGCCTTTGCCTAGAGGGAACGTGTCAATGCCTTTGAGATGAGCCTAGGGTTAGCATAGCATGGGTAATTGTAGAAATGTTAGCGATATGGTGGAACAGGTCTTTACTCGGCTCTCGGTAAGAATGGGTGTTTCCAAATATGGTTTTAGCTATGTAGGGTTTGCAGGATCTGAACATCCTGTCCACTAGGGGATCTGTACTAAGAAACAGCCTTGCCCTGCGTAGGGTTTTTGTTTAACCATTTCATCGCCATGTGGCCTTAAAAAACAATTCCTGTAGCAAGACATTGAGGAGCTGCCTTGTAGCGTCTAGGTTTGAAACCCAATCAGATCTTTGTCCTTAAGAAGGCTGTGGTGCATTACTTGACTCTTGCTCCCTCAAGGGACTGGCGGTCACACCTGCTGCCTCGTTTAATTGGCTCAATTTGGGATGGACCAAAGTTGAAGGCGGTAGTGAAGTTAGCGAACCTTGATGCAGAGCGAACGTTTTCCCCACTCCAGTTATCACAAACCTCCGCTTTCCAAAGACAACTGGTGCTTCATTTGCAGAATGTGCCCTTTGCTTGTGGTTTACGAGAGAGTTGCCAGTTAGGACCTTTTTAACATGTGGAAAAGGGCTGGTTTCACTAACAGATCTCAAGTATTGAACAACTCGACTAAAAAAATGACCAACACCATAGACTGTGCCTCCAGTATTGACAACTACGAGCTGCTCTCGGTGTGTAAGCCTAACGGAAAGAAAGTCAAGACTCTAAAGGAGGTGCATTTGTAGTGGGACAAATCTGGAGTGAACCTAAATCTAAACTCTCAGCTCCAGTCCAGGTGTATTCTAACCTCAATGTTCAAACAAGAGAGGATGTGCTCACGCATAATTGTACTGTTTTATACACGCTTGTTTCTTTTTTTTCCTTTGGCGACATGGCCTGCAAAGTAGTAAGTTGTTGTGCTGGTCCAGAATGCTGCTTCTGTCTTCATCTGTTTGTACTTATCTCTATACTAGCTGGAGATTACTGTTCACCTGTGTCAACATTAAAGTGTTCAGAACAGACAGTTTCTTTTGTCTTCCATTTAACAACATGAATGCTGTACCATTGTTTTTTTTTTTGTTTTGTTTGTTTTACTTCACCGGGGGGATGTCTAGATGGTAAGCCTTGTTCTGCAAAACTTCACTGTTAGAACTTGGTGCCACCAAGATTAGAAGTCCAGATTATTGCCAAAAGGTCTGGTCCACATTGCAGTTTGGTTTACTTAATTTTCTGCTTTCACTTTTCGAGCGTAACAGCCAATCAAAGTATACTTCACTGACAATGAACAGTTCAGTTTAAGCATACTACCTAGTGCAGGGATAGACAACTCTGGGTGTGGAGGTCCAGTGTCCTGCAGAGTTAAACTCCATCCCTAATCAAACAGTTCAGGGATGGAGCCTCCAGGGCAAGATTTGAGGAACCCTGAATGGAACTAAACTCTGCAGGACACTTGCCCTCCAAGACCAGAGTTGCCCATCTCTGCACTAGGAAGTACACTTCATCTGCACTAGTTGTATACTGAGGAATGGAACCAGGGTTCCTCAAACCTTGCCCTGGAGGGCCGCTGTCTGGCAGAGTTTAGCTCAGACCCTAATCAAGCTCACCTACCTTTAATTTCCTAGTGATCCTGACGACCATGATTAGTTTCCTCAGGTGTGTTTGATCAGGGTTGGACCTATACTTTGCAGGGCTTGGCCCTCCAGGACAAGATTTGAGAAACACTGAAAGGGACTAAACTCTGCAGGACACTGGCCCTCCAAGACCAGAGTTCCACATACCTGCACTAGTCTATTGAGGAATGGAACCAGGGTTCCTCAAACCTTGCCCTGGAGGGCTGCTCTCTGGCAGAGTTCAGCTCAAACCCTGATCAAACTCACCTACCTTTAATTTCCTAGTGATCCTGACGACCATGATTAGTTTCCTCAGGTGTGTTTGATCAGGGTTGGAGCTATGCTTTGCAGGGCTTTGGCTCTCCAGGGCAAGATTTGAGAAACATTGAATGGGACTAAACTCTGCAGGACACTGGCCCTCCAGGACCAGAGTTGCACATCCCTGCACTAGGTAGTACACTTCACCTGCACTAGTCTACTGAGGAGTGGAACCAGAGTTCCTCAAACCTTGCCCTGGAGGGCCGCTGTCTGGCAGAGTTTAGCTCAAACCCTGATCAAGCTCGCCTACCTGATTTCCTAGTGATCCTGAAGGCCTTGAGTAGCTTGCTCAGGTGTGGAGCTAAACGTTGCAGGGCTTTGGCCCTCCAGGGCAAGATTTGAGGAACCCTGAATGGAACTAAACTCTGTAGGACACTGGTCCCTCAGGACCTGAGTTACTTATCTCTTCACCAGGTAGTACGTTGGCACAGAACAGGTTCATCTGTACTAGTTGTCTACTGAGGAATGGAACCAGGTTTCTCAAATCTTGCCCTGGAGGGCCACTGCTTGGCAGAGTTTAGCTCACCTACCTTTGATTTCCTAGTGATCCTGAAGACCATGATTAGTTTCCTCAGGTGTGTTTGATCAGGGTTGGAGCTAAACTTTGCAGGGCTTTGGCCCTCCAGGGCAAGATCTGAGAAACATTGAATAGAATTAAACTCTGCAGGACACTGGCCCTCCAAGACCAGAGTTGCCTGTCCCTGCATTAAGTAGTACGCTTGCACTGAACAGATTCGTCTGCACTAGTTGTCTATGGAGGAATGGAACCAGGGTTCCTCAAATCTTGCCCTGGTGGGCCGCTGCCTGGTAGAGTTTAGCTCAAACCCTGATCAAGCTTGCCTACCTGTGATTTCCTAGTGATCCTGAAGAACTTGATTAGCTTGTTCAGGTGTTTGAGGAGTTTTAAAGAACCCTGAATAGAGCTAAACTCTGTAGGACACTGGTCCTTTATGACCTGAGATGCCCATCCCTGGACTAGGTAGTACACTTGCACTAAACGGGTTAATCTGCACTACTTGTCAATGGAGAAAACTCTGCAGGACACTGGACCTCAAGGACCAGAGTTGCCCATCCTTGACCTGCTGGACCTGTTGTCCATGCAGACACAAAAATTGGGCTACAAGCCGACTAGGGAAGTACAGCTTTTTAAGGGGTGGCGTTATTGAAAATGGGCTGAAGTAGAAACAAATGTGTAGAAACTTTGCAATCAGAATTTCTGGTACTAAAAGTACCAGTTGCAATGTAAGGTTCTGCTTGATGGTGTCTCTTACTATTAAGTGCCTAAAACAACTGAATATCATCTGAACATGCACTGATGGAACTAACCTGATAAACTTTCATTTGTGACTAGTGCTTCCTCGTTATGGCAATCTATTACCTTGTGACACCTTTAGTTCCTGGTGGAGTCAGTCAGCCAAACTACCAGACGTTACATCAGGGATGGGCAACTTCGGTCCTGGAGGGGGCACTGTCCTGCAGACCTAAACAAGCTAAATAACGTATTCAAGATCATTAGAAAGCTATAGGTGTGTTTGATTAGGGTTGGAGCTAAACTCTGCAGAAGAAAGACCCTCCAGGACCGAAGTTGCCCACCCCTGCGTTACATAAAAGCCAGCAAGACAGACCTAATGATTTTCTTCTATCACAGGCCTGTTTTGTGTGAAATCAGGTGGTCAGTCTGTGGGCGGCACATGAAGACTAGTGGTAGGATTGTTTGCTGGAGTACTTAAATGTAAGATTGTTCACAGAACAAGGGTTTCCATCTAGACACAACCCTACAGCAGATCCATCCTGATCACTCCACTCATTCACTCGTTCATCCATGCTCAAGGTAATAAACGTATCAAACAACCTTCTAAAGCAAAGTGTGATTTAATATTGAACAAAAGTGGTTACACAACCCTGTGGTTATTCATAACATGTAATACATGTGAGAAAGGAAATAATCCTTAATAATCAGCAACGATAAGCATCATGTCTTCCTGTGCTTGAGTAAGTTTAGAACGAATACGTTTACAGTTAAACCAATAGTGAGTAATATGGTCTACCCTAAAAGGCCAAAAGCACATCAGACTCAAAAGGTCCAGAAAACCACCATTTGTCTCTTGATATGTGGCACAAAATAATTCAGGGATGACTTGTACTAAATAACAGACGTATCTAAACATCTTTCTGACTGTAGTTTCCAAAAAAAAAAAGTAAGACGTTACATGAAAGATGAGGGAAAGAAATCAGTGGCACAAATTTTAAAAGCAAAATAGGCTATTTTCCACTTTTCCTCCCTTTGGTGGAGTTTATGTCGCTCTTGGTCCTCTGTAAGCGGGAAAAGATCTCCTTGAAGAGGGCTTTGTACTCTGGAGTGTTTTGGCTCAGCCTCTTGTCCACAGCCTCCACTTGTCGGCTGATGCCCTCCAGGGCCTCTGGAGTCGAGGGCGTCTGCGGTGGAGTAGGTGGCTGCTGTGGCTCTGCGACCCGGCATTCCTTCATAGACGGGTCCCTGGACACGGGCCGGGAGGTCTGCACCTCAGCATGGCGTAGGCTCTCCTCATGGCGCCGGCACTTCCCGAGCAGCTCCTCGTACTTCTCCAGAAGGGCGTGATACTGCTCATCCACCTCTCGGAGGATGGACATGCCCCTCTTCCGGACGCCGTTGGCGTGAAGCGCGTAGCTGCCTTTGCGTCTCCCTGAGGCGTCGACCGCAGATATGGCGTCTAGAGCTGTATCACTGCAACTCTTCCGGACAGGTGCCGCTCCATCATTTGCATCTCCGTTCTGGGTTCCAGCCATAACTGCATCATCTGGTGTGTCCGTCTCAGGGGCACAGTTGAGCAGCGTCTGCTCCAAGCCATCGTCTCCGCTCAGCAGGCAGGCTCGGGACTTGCGGAGTTGCTGCATCTCCTGGAGCTCGGCTTCTAGCTCATGTACACGCCGCTGGCAATTCTCAGCGCCCATGAGGCGCTGTTCCAGGCGCTCAAACTCCTGTAGCACTGCACCACATTCCCGCTCAGCGGCCTCGCGTCGACCACGTTCGGCTGCCACAGCTGCGCGCAAAGATGACACCATCACACGCAGATGTTCGTTCTCTTCGTCAGAAGGCTGACACTCCTCTAGGTCTCCACTGCCCGGGTCAGACACCATGAAACCATCCTCGTACCTGCAAAAGAAACACCAAACCATAGGCACAAAGACCACACAAAGATGGATCCAGAGAATAGAAAATTTGGGTTAATGTTAAACACTATGCATGATTAGACATTTGACCTTATACATCAGGTGAAAGCTGAATATGCTTTCCATTGATGTATGAATCGCCTTTAAAGTTGTCCAAATGAAGTTCTTAGCGATGCATATTACTAATCAAAAATTAAGTTTTGAGATATTTATGATTGGACATTTACAAAATATCTTCATCGAACATGATCTTTACTTAATATCCTAATTATTTTTGGCATAAAAAAAAAATTGATAACTTTGACCCATTCAATCTATTGTTAAATTTTGCTACAAATATACCCGTGCTACTTAAGATTGGTTTTGTGGCCTATGGTCACATTTTATAAAAGTGATAATGTAATAGACATTGTGACAGATCTATTCTTATGTAGTTTAACATCCATCCGACTGTAATAGATTTTTGAAAAAGAAAATGTAGGGCAGGACTTGGTTCTCTGAATTGGCTGTTAATTGGATTTTGACGTGGGCGTTATAAACATGATCTTGCAGGGGGGAAAAATTACATTTATGAAGACTAATGATTAAAGAATTCCGGTAGATGTCACCAGAGAGAAGTCTGTTTTTATGCCGGAAGATTGAGTTATTAAAAAAAAAAAGCTTAGTGAGATGCGTTTAGAAAATATTAATTTCATGCTGATTTCATTGTGACAACTATAAATAAATAGAGCTGATTGTAGAGAAAATTTGTATAGTGTAAAATTATGAGTAAAAGTGACCCTGAACCACAAACCCAGACATAAGTAGCACTGGTATATTTATAGTAATTGCCAAAAATACATTGTTTGTCTCAAAATCATAGATTTTTGTGTAATGCCAAAAATCATTAGGATATTAAGTAAAGATCATGTTCCATGAAGATATTTTGTAAATTTCCTACTGTAAATGTATCAAAACTTAATTTTTGATTAGTAATATGCTTTGCTAAAAACTTCATTTGGACAACTTTAAAGACGATTTTCCTCAGTATTTAGATTTTTTTTTTTGCACCATTCCAGATTTTCAAATAGCTGTATCTCAGGCAAATATTGTCCTTTCCTAACAAACCATACATCAATGGAAAGCTTATTTATTTAAATTTCAAAAAGCTGACCCTTATGACTGGTTTTGTGGTCCAGGGTCACACATGTGTCAACTGAATTATGATAGGGAAAAACTCTGATTACTGAGTTTAATGAACTACAACTTAGTCACGCTAGATGCCATATTGAATTTTCTGATAGAATGTTATAAATATTATGATAAAAACTTATTTTATGAACTTTATGATAAAAATGAGGGTGTGATGGACAGTCCTTACAATGGCATGCATAGCATGAAGTTACTAGATCACATGAAATTTTCTAAACTCTGAAAGGTTTTGTTTTTTTCATAAAGACCTTTCATCAGCTGAATCGCTATGCTGTTAAACAGTCCAGTCCATTGACTACACTGTACTTCAGTCACAGCCTTGTTTTCATTCCTGTCGGAAATTAAATATGGCACTACCCTGACTAAGGTCTTTTTCATTCCGTTTTTTCTTTCTTGGAAATGGCTGTTTATCTGTTGTGAAATATTGTTTCCGTGTCATTCTTCCCTGTGGACACATTTTTAATTGACACAACATTATTCCGTGTCGGACGTAATAAATCGTGACATACCTTGGAGCGGTGCAGAGTTCTTTGAGGCAGGGGAACGAGTGCACGGTCTTTCTCCTCTCTTTCTTCTCTCTGCGAACCCTGAGCTCTTCCAAAGTGCGCAATTCCTCCACACGAGCAGTTAGCGTGTCCACCTGCCCCTGCAGCATCTCCATAGTACTTGTCAATCTGTACAAAGAGATATGAATACGATCATTCAATGCATGAGCTTCTGCTAGTCACCATAACCATGAACCAGTTGCATAGACACTGCTTGAGAACTAGTTTGACCAAATAGCAGTTAGTCAAGTGTTTATCAGTCTTTCTTTTCACGGAAGTGAAGAATTAGTTGAATCAATATTTGTGTTTTCTTTGTGCACAAAAAATATTCTTGTAGCTTCATAAAATTAAGGTTGAACCACTGATGTCACATGGACTATTTTAACAATGTCCTTACTACCTTTCTGGGTCTTGATCGTGGTAGTTGCATTACTGTCTAGGCAGGGTCAGAAAGCTCTCGCATTTCATCAAAAATATCTTCATTTGTGTTTTGAAGATGAACCAAGGTCTTAGGCGTTTGGAATGACATGAGGGTGAATAATTAATGACTGAATTTTCATTTTTGGGTGAACTATCCCTTTAAAGTTATGACTAGTTTTGAAAAAAAAGGTGACTAAGACTACACTAGCAAGACTAGACTAAGCAGTTTATGCAACGTCATATACCGTAAATATAATTTCAATGAAGAGAATACAGAGGAAAAAAACTTAAGGCTGCAGTGTTGGACAGTATCACCACATTTTCCCAGAAGGCAAAACACGGTAAGATGGAACTACTCAGATAATGAATAAATGCTCCTATAGCGAAGGTTTAGCTCATGAATATTAATTGATTGTGGCTCCAGGAAGGTTATAATGCAAAGTCAGCATGAGCTAATTAATATTCATGAGCTGAGCCTTTGCCAGAGTAACACTTCTGATTGCAGGAACCCATCAGTGTTAGAGAGATGCAGTAGAAGAACTGGTATTGCTGCAGATTTTCATTTTTGCTACTGAAGTACCAATACTTCTGAGATTCTCATTGTGCTGTGTGTTTCTCAAGATGCTCTGATAACATATATCTCACCTGTCAATCTTCTGCTGAGAAGCTTTGCTCTCCAGTACCAGTTTTTCATTGGTTATCTCCAGTTCTCTGGCCGTCACATCCAGCTGCTCGTACACTTTAGCGTGCTGCTCGTTCATCTCGCGTAACATCTCCATCTGCTTGGTCAAATACTGACACAAAGAGACACAAGTATAAGCCTGCCATGCCATATACTGTATGTGACCCTGGACCACAAAACCAGTATAAGCACATGTATATTTGTAGTAATAGCCAATAATACATTATATGGGTCAAAATGATTGATTTTTCTTTTATGCCGAAATTCATTAGGATATTCAGTAAACATCATGTTCCATGAAGACATTGTATAAATTTCCTACCGTAAATATAACTTTTGATTTGTAATATGCATTGCTAGGAACTTCATTTGGACAATTTTAGAAGGGTATTTTTTTGCAACCTCATATCAGATTTTAAAATGGTTGTATCTCGGCCAAATATTGTCATATCCTAACAAACCATACATTAGTGAAAAGCTTATCGACTTATGACTGGTTTTGTGGTCCAGGGTCACATATGCAAAATATGTTGTAAGGACCACCCAACTGGCCCTACGTAGGAATCCAATGGCATGGGCGAAGGTGTAATGCGTGTAGGTCTTTTACCTGCACTTTTGCAAAGTTTACTTAAAGGAGTAGTCCACTTCCAAAACAAAGATTTACAGATGATGTACTCACCCCCTTGTCGTCCAAGATGTTCATGTCTTTTTTTCTTCAGTCGTAAAGAAATTATGTTTTTTGAGGAAAACATTCAGCATTTTACTCCATATAATGGACTGATATGGTGCCCTGATTTTGAACTTCCAAAATGCAGTTTAAATGCAGCTTCAAACGATCCTAAATGTGGTTGTAAACGATCCCAGCTGAGGAAGAAGAGTCTTATCTAGCGAAACAATCTGATATTTTCATAAAAATAATACAATTTATATACTTTTTAATGTCAAACGCTTGTCTTGTCTTGTTCTTCCCAACCTCTGTTTTTGTTTCTGTTCATGACAGTTAGGGTATGTCGAAAAACTCCCATCTCATGTTCTCCCTCAAACTTCAAAATCGTCCTTTATTGCTGTTTTACCTTTTTTGTTTAGGTTGTTTGATCTTCTTTGCATGTTCACTTTGCAAAGACTGGGTCAGTACTTCTGCAGCGATGTAGGATGATTTTAAAATGATTTTTGAAGTTAAGGGAGAAAAACAATTGGAGTTTTTCGACATACCCTAACTGTCTTGAGTCAGAATACACAGAGTTTAAGCAGAGCACGACAAAACAATCGTTTTCGATTAAAAAGTATTTTAATTGTATTTTTAAAATGAAAATAACCAATCGTTTTGCTAGATAAGACCCTTCTTCCTCAGCTGGGATTTTTTACAGCCGCATTTGGGATCATTTGAAGATGCATTTAAACTGCATTTTGGAAGTTCAAACTCGGGGCACCATATCAGTCCATTCTATGGAGAAAAATCCTGAAATGTTTTTTCTCAAAAAACGTAATTTCTTTACTACTGAAAAAAGAAAGACATGAACATCTTGGATGACAAGGGGGTGAGTACATCATCTGTAAATTTTTGTTCTGGAAGTGAACTCCTTTAATTTATCAGGATTTTAGTCTAGCTCCGATTCCAATTTCAGGTGATCATTAAATTTAGACTGCATTTATATTTAAAAACTGATTACAAATATCGATTATGTATTAAATATGCTATAAAATTAACCAGCACTGTAAATATCAGTGAATGTGCTTTTTATTTGGCCATTAAATTTTACAAAGGGCGTATGAGACTAGTTTTGTGATTGTTTATTATCTTATAGACAATGTTTTAAATGAGTTGAACTTCAGTAGTTGAATGAATCAGTGAATCAGTCTGTGTTAGTAAACATTTGAACTGATTCAAAATGTTGATTTTATGTAAACCTAATCATAATTGTGCTGCTAAATGGCTTGTGTCTCTTGAGGGGAGACACTGTAGGCAAAAAAAGTTTGAGATTTGGGCTTTTTGGTTTTTCATAAAGTGTTTTTTCAGACTAGTGTAAAGAAAACATCCAAAAACACTGTTAAGTGTTTCTTTTATAGCACTTTATTTGATCTATTTGTGTCAATAGATTTCAATTATAATACATATGTTTAAAAGCTGTTTTCTCAAAAATTTAGTTTTTTCTCTAACACTGGGCCATAAATCTCCACTTCAGTAGCACTTTACAAACCAAAATTTACATTTTTATTCCTGTCTACATCCTGAGGGTTTTTACAAAGGGATTTGTTCATATATTATTTGCTTAATTATATACAACACTTTATTGCCCCCAAAAATGTGAAAATATGCTGTTTTTATTGAATTATAGAGAGACAAAAAGTAGATACCTCAAATTCCCCTCTAATTCCCGAAATTCGACTCTAATATGTAAAAAAAATTAAACATCCAATGTTCAGATTTTTGTACTAGACATTTATGCAAATTAGCACATATTTCAGTAAATAATGCCTCATTTAAACCTAACATTTTAGAAAACTTGTAATACAAAAAAATGTTTGCAGTTATCCGTGTAATCAGTGTTAAGCTTTTGTTTATCCTATTTACTTGCCGTGTCTCGCCTTAATCATAATATGTTTGATAGAGAAATACTACAGTATGATGGAGTCTCTAGGTGCGTTTCCATTACAGATTTAAGCAAAACTTTTGCAGCATTTTATAAATGTTGATTAAAAAAAAACTGAAATGATGGCGTTTCCATTAACTGACGTTATGCGACTAAAACTTAATCTTTTTCCTCTCACGAGAAGTAGTGGCGATGGATGTTGTTAGGTTTACATATGTCGCAGCCACAGCACTATCCATACATTTAAACTGTAGGAGACATAGGCATCTATCTTTACAGATGCAGCGCCAGAGCCGAAGCCAGAGAGCGTCAGGGACGCTTCTGAAACTGAAACAAGCTGCGACGCACCTGGTATAAACACAAGCATTGACTAGAGTGGCTACGATCAGTTTGTTCAGTGTAAATAAGGGGTTATCCAAGCTTTAATGGCAAGGAAAGCCTCTTATTCAAGCACTGCGTAGTCAAAGCTTGTGTAAGCGCCCACAAGAGGAGTTTTTTTGAGGTTATGGTACATTAAAGAATGACCATGTGACTTTTCCATACGTAAGGTGACCTGTAAATGCGAAAAAGGCATTTCCATTGCAGTTTTGCCAAATATTAATTTTTCGAATTAACTAAAAAGCCACCTCGTCCTAGCATAAAAACTTTCGTGTTTCCATTTCACGATAATAGAAACGCAGCTACTATTCAACAAAACTGGCACCCGTTTTCAAGCCATTATAAAACGACATATTCATGTGGGAAGCTTGGTAATCTCTTGTGAAATGTGTTTGTGTGTTCAGTATTACTCTGAACTTTCCTTCACTAGGATTTAAGACCATAAACCCCTTACATTTCATCTTTTTCAGTGCATGCTTGAATTCATACATTTCCAGCCAAAGCATAACAGTTCCAGCATTACCGGTCTGAAATATTGAAATGTTGTGCAATCCATACAGAATGAGGCTAGTATTCAAACAGATCTGAGAAACAGCACCTCATTGTTCTCAAATAAGTAATAGAGTCTTTGTTCAGCGGCTCTGGCACGCAGACAGGCAACGGCCGCCTCCTGCTGCATGCGCTCAGCTAACAGCCTCATCAACAAACACGCTTCGTGCGCTCCATTAGCATCATGCTGATGTGTAATTGGCTCATTGGGAGACAAGCACTGACAGGAAATCAGGAGAAATGATTCTTCACTGAGACACGCAGGTCAGAGGTCACGACAGGGTTGAGCGCAATTAAAAATCTAATTGAGGATCATTTTGTTTCTAAATTTAAAATCCAGCAAACAGGATGCAGAATTGTATTTTTTAAGAAACCAGAAATGGAATGAAATTCAAATAAGTGCTTTAAATACTGAATTCTATTTTTTTAATATGAAAAATGAACACAACATGGATATTATGTGGTCATAATGTTTGTTTTGTACTGGACTTGGTTTAGAGAAACACGTCTAATTATTGCAGTGGTCTTACATAAATCAGCATAATTATGTGAATGTTTTGGATCGTGAAATAATGTATTCACAGCCACAAACACTTTTTGAGCTCATGATGCTGGTGCCGGTGCAGATGTCCGGCTGGTCCGTACCTCGATTTCCTGCACCTGCTCCTCATTGTTGATGTACATCTGCTGCAGCGAGTCCTCCAGCTCCTTATTGCGCTCCAGCAGGGTTTTTCCCAGCTCAGCTGCCAAGTGCAGATCTGGGACAAAAACAATATAATATAAGAGAATCTGCAACAAAACAAATCCTGGTTGCCATAGTAACCGATTCATTTCTGTGGGGAAATTAAAAAGAATCCATCAATGAGCGAGTGTACTTTTTTGAAATTCAATTACAGAAACTAATTTAAAAAGCAGCATGATTGTGGAATCATATAGTGATGAGGTCTGTAAGAGTGACTTTTCTTTTAATTAATATTGTTATTCAGCAAGGATGCAATAAATTGATCACAGTAGTCACTGTGTAAATGTAAATACATTTGCAATAAATGCTTTTCTTTTGAACAGCAAACCCTCCTGAAAAAGCTGCACAATTGTTTTCAACATTAATGATCAGAAATATTTCTTGAGCACCAAATCAGCATATTAGACTGATTTCTGAAGGATCATGAGACACTGAAGACGAGTAATGATGCTGAAAATTTTACTGTTTCTAATGTATTTTTAACCAAATAAATGCAGCCTTGGTGAGCAGAAGAGACTGACTTGCAACGGATAAATACAGAATTACATTGATAATATAATAATAGATACAGCTGACAAACTTGAACTGGTTATGCGGAATTTCAGTGAAACTACAGTTGAGGTCAAAAGTTTACATACACTTGATTCTTAACACTGTGCTGTTACATGAATGATCCACAGCTGTATTTTTTGTTTAGTGGTAGTTGTTCATGAGTCCCTTGTTTGTCCTGAACAGTTAAACTGCCTGCTGTTCTTCAGAAAAATTCTTCAGGTCCCACAAGTTCTTTGGTTTTTCAGCATTTTTGTGTATTTGAACTCTTTCCAACAATGACTGTATGATTTTGAGATCCATCTTTTCACTCTGTGGGACTCATATGCAACTATTACAGGTTCAAACACTCACTGATGCATCAGAAGGAAACACAATGCATTCAGAGCCGGGGGGTGAAAACTTTTAGAATTTGAAGATCAGGGTAAATTTTAGGGATGCACCGAAATGAAAATTCTTGGCCGAAACCGAAAACCGAAAAAGAGGAAACCAAGGCCGAAAACCGAAAGAAATTATGCCAATTATTAGTACCACTGCATTTGTGGCTATGACTGTGTACTAACCTTACTAAAATCAAGGCATTGCAATTGCATAAATTA
>JAHKKF010521379.1:0-15413 GCA_019740295.1 Labeo calbasu
TAATCAAATAAATGCAGCCTTGATGAGCATAAGAGACTTCTTTAAAGACTATTACAAGTCTTACTGACCCCAAACTTTTGAACGGTAGTGTATATTATGTAAAAAAAAAACTTTTATTTTCGATGTGATTAATCATGATTAATCGTTTAACAGCACTATTAAAAATTAAACTAAATTAATTTATTAATTGGTTTTAATTTTGTTGTTTTAATTTAATAATGTTTAAATATCTTATATCAAACTATTTTATTCATAATAAATACCCAGGTTTGGGAAACACCAATTTAAATTATTTATCACTGCAATTTCACATAGTATTTTTTAAAAATAGAACAAATGTGATCAGTGTTATTTTAGTATAACAGAGATTATATTTATTTATAATTATAATATTACAATTTTATTCATATTTTGAATTAGTTTTCATTTTCATATTTTCTGTTTTAATTTTAGTTGATTTATTGTTTTTTTTCTATGTTTCTATAGATTTTATTTGTTTTTATTTCAGTTTTAGTTCATTTTATTCATTAGAAACTTCAGGAAAGTGAGAAATGTTGCCTGAGCAGCTGGTTGAAATAAAATAATTTTCAGTTTAACATTTTTTATTTCATTTAAAATGTATTTTATTTCAAGTAACGAAAGTTATTTTTGTTATAGGTTTAGTTTAGTATACTAACCCTGGTGTGTATATTACCTGGGTACCAGATTGTACTGTCTGCGGTTTATTTTCCCTTTCACCAGGTCTCTGACTGACACAGGGTTGCCAAAGCACACATGCATGCAGCCGTAATCCTCCTTCAGCACAGTCCTGGCCTTTAGCAGAGCCTGCAGGTGCACAGCAATAGCTCAAAACCAGGTTTATTCCTTCATATTTTGAAATGCATTTTCACAGACTGTACCCCTGTGGTCTCTTTGGGTTTAGGCACACCCAGCAGCTCATGAGCGAGGAGCGACTCCTCCAGCACGCGCTCGTAACTGATGCTGATGGGCACCAGACTGATGTCAAACACCTCTCCTTTAAAAAAGGGCTCCAGCACCATGTGCATCATTCCTGGGAGGATCCAAACACAACTTTAGGACCCAGAACATGCAGAACTCCACATTTAGAGCTTACCATCTTAACTACAAGCTTACCTAGTTTTGGTGTGAGAGATTTCAGCGTTCTGCTTCGTAATCCTTCAACATAAAACTCTAATGGTGCATAACCTGTCTGCAGAAAAACAACTACTGTGAGTATCAGCGCTAATGATACTTTTGGGGCTAAATAAGCATTTCTGTAGAGCAATATAAAATAGCAATTTGCATAAACAGTCAAACCAAAAATTATTCAGACACCAGATATAATTTTTTATATTTTTTTACTAGTTGGTGCAGAACACTATAGTTCATTTATGTAAGTGAGGATAGCAAAATAAAGTAAACTGTGACATATTATACCCAAAAATACTTCATACAGTGGACTACCAGTAAAACTGACAAAAATTTGATTTGACACTTTAACCTCACCATGTTTTATTACAAACCTTTCTATCAAAGTTATCTGACATTTTTAAGATAAGTTCTTTTAATATTTTATTAACATTTTCTAAACTATAGCAGAGAAACTGTGATAATGTGAGAAATGTTGAAGGTGTATGAATAAATTATTTTTTAGGGCTCTTTAGTAATGTGCACTGATTAATTGTGCAAATTAGGACCAGGAACACACATTAAAAAAAGTAAACAGTCCACTTTTTGAAAGAAAAAAGTGCTTTCTATTCATCTTTCATAATTAGGGTTTTTTACATTTAATTAGATATTATAATACAGATAAGCTGATAATTATTTTCATCCAATAAATTAAAAATAAAGCACTAAAAAATAAAATGTATTGTTTTAAATTATTACATTTATACATTTATAATGTACAGTATGATAGTGGATATTCATTTTAAGATTTGTTAAAGATTACATTTAGCAGTGTATGAAGTCAATTATTAGAAAAAATATATATATATATATATATATNTTTATACATTTATAATGTACAGTATGATAGTGGATATTCATTTTAAGATTTGTTAAAGATTACATTTAGCAGTGTATGAAGTCAATTATTAGAAAAAAAAAAAAATATATATATATATATATATATATATATAATATTATTTAATATTTAATATCTTATATTGAACTATTCATAATAAATGGGAAACACCAATTTAAATTTTTTATTACTGCAATTTCACATAGTATTTTTTCTAAAAATAGACAAGTGTGATGAGTGTTATTTTAGTATCACAGAGATTATAATTATTTATAATATTAGAATTGTTAATTAATATTTTGAATTAGTTTTCATATTAGTTTTTTTTATATATATATATATATTTTTTTCTGTTTTCATTTTAGTTGAATTATTGTTTATTGTTATCCACAATTAAAATAAATATTAAAATTATTAAACATATTAAATTAAAACAATTGAAATAAAAAAATATATATATATTGTACATTCCTGTCTAAAATATAAACTCTATTATGGTTCAGGTTTTTTTTTTCTTTTATTCAGCAAGAATGCATTAAACTGATCTATAGTCACTATACAGGCATTTATCATTTTACTAAAAAAGTCAATTAAAAATTAAAAATACATACTGTTCTTTTGAATGATTTATTCATCAAAAAACCTTGCACAGCTGTTTTCAACATTGATAATAATAATTAAAAGAGTAGCCAATCAGCATATTAGAATGATTTCTGAAGGCGCATGTGACTCTGAATACTGAAGTAATGATGCTGAAAATTCAGCTTTGCATAACAGAAATAAATTACATTTTAAAATATATTTAAAATAGAAAACCGCTATTTGAAATTGTAATAATATTTCACAATAATAATGTTTTTCCTGTATTTGTAATCAAATAAATGCAGCCTTGATGAGCAGAAAATGACCAACTCCACCCCTTTTAGAGTGCGATCATTTCTAGAAAAATAACCTAAATTGACTAAATTCTCACCCGCACAATGGTTCTGACATACTCGGACAGCACCGCCCAGTACAGCTTGTCTGAGCCAATGGCACGACGGATAAAAAACGCTCCTGATCTCCGAAAGATCTCACCAATCAGCTTCATCCCCATCAGAGCTGTAAGAGAAATAAACATGAACCGATTTGAATAGATGTAAGTTATTAAATCCCTATTTAATGGTGCACAAAGCAATATGTTTATGTTTTGACATGACAGCGTTTAGTGGCATTTCAGACATTTGTCATAAAGGTCGAACACTGCTTGCTGCATCTTTCCAAATTAAAAAGTACTTTTAAAATATGTGGGATTTTGCCACCTACAATTGCATTAAAAATCAGTAGATACTTGCGAATTCCAGCTGCAATGACCGGGATGGAGAGGTCATAAGTGAACATAATGTAAGACAGAACCAGGAAGTCCACGTAGCTCCTGTGATTTGGCATCAGGATGACGGGATACTCCTGAATGGCTTGCTGGAGCTGAATGGTGACAGAATTCAATTAAGCTTTCCTTCTAAAGAGAATGTATTTTTAAAAGGACGGAATAACTCTAACCCGTGTGAGTCCGTCCTCATTGACACGTATAGAGCTGAAAACGCTTTTAAAAACTTTGCTTAGTGCAAAGCCCAGCAGACGAATGAATCCCAGCTGAAGATTTTGACTCATCTCGTCCAACAGCGCAGACGCCTCCTCTAAAAGCGCCTCGCGTGGTTCGTCACACTCATCCACGATCTGTGTGTGAGCGAGAGACTTGTAAAAAACTAGTAAGAAATCTTCTTGTAATAATAATCGCTCTCTGTCGCTCACCTCCTGTATGATGTAGCTCAGGTACTGTGATTCAAGCACCATCCTGTTGAGAGCGGCAGCAGAAATGGGCGTGGCCCCACGGTATGGCTGAGGAGTAAAGGTCCGGAAGGCGTGGCTGAAGTCACTGCTCCGCCTCCTCTCCTCCAAAATGTCAAAGAAGCCATCAGGTTCTGCACCGTCAGCACTCTAATACACACAGTATTACATGTTCAATAAAGCAGAAATATAAACAGTTCATGCATCTAGGTTATGCACAGTTTATATCTGAATAGCCAAAAATGAACATTAATTTGATAAAAGTTACATTTTATTCACAATTACATCTTAATTTTATACAACCAAAATAAAACATTGTGAAAACTGTGAAATGATCTAAACAGGTTTAAGCAGACACCAAACATGTTTAATAAAAAAGAAACTTAAACAAAAACAGTATCCAGACAGCATTTAGGTTATGTGCAGTTTGCATACTTGAATGGCCAAAAATGAGTATTCATTTGATAAAATTACATCTTAATTGATATTAAAAATACCTAAATAATTTTGTCAAAATTAAAAAATCAATGACTCTTTTAATCTTTTTTTCGCTAGTCCATCGAGTTTAAATCAATCCGAGCAGTTCCAGTGTGCTCGTTTGTGTGATTTAGATCGTAACTTCAGAGCGGGTTTGTGAATCATTATTCAAATCGAGACTTTAGAGTGTGTATTGCGAATCATTTCATTCAGATCAGGACTCAGGTGCGCTGACTGTAAATCTTTTGATTAAGATCGGGACTTCGGAGCAAGGATCAAATCATTTGATTTACTCCAGAGCAATTTTGTGAATCAGTTGATCCAGATTGGGACTTCGGAGCATGGATTGCGAATCATTTGATTTACATCGGGACTTTAGAGTGGGTTCGCAAATCATTTGATTTAGATCGGGACTTTGGAGAAGGTTTGTGAATCATTTGATTCAGATTGGGACTTTGGAGCATGGATCATGAATCATTTGATTCAGATCGGGACTTCGGAGCACAGATTGCAAATCATTTGATTCAGATCAGACTTCGGAGCGGGTCTGTAAATCTTTTGATTCAGATGAGGTCTTCAGAGTGCAGATCGTGAATCATTTGATTTACATCGGAACTTCGGACCAGGTTCATGAATCACTTGATTCAGATCGGGACTTCTGAGTGCAGATCGTGAATCATTTGATTTACATTGGAACTTCGGACCAGGTTCATGAATCATTTGATTCAGATCGGGACTTCTGAGCGCAGATCGCAAATCATTTGATTCAGATTGGACTTTGGAGCAGGTTTGTAAATCTTTCGATTCAGATCAGGACTTCGGAGCGCGGACTGCGAATCATTTGATTTACATCGGAACTCCGGAGCAGGTTTGTGAATCATTTGATTCAGATCGGGACTTCGGAGTGGGTTTGTGAATCATTTGATTTACATCAGAACTTCGGAGCAGGTTTGTGAATCATTTGATTCAGATCCAGACTTTGGAGCGGGTTTGCGAATCATTTGATTCAGTTTGGGACTTCGAAGCGCGTATGGCGAATCTTTAGATTAAGATTGGGACTTCAGTTTGTGTATCATGAATCATTTGATTTACATCGGAACTTCGCAGCAAGTTTGCAGATCATTTAATTTAGATTGATTAGATTTGATTAGACTGAATTACCCATAATTTTATTATAGTAAAAGTGTAGTAACCATGTTTTTTTGGTGTATTTGATTACCATTTGTATAACCACAGTTTTAATACAAATACCATGGTTAAGCTATGCTTAGTGTAGCAAAACCATGGTTAATTTGTGGTTACCATGTTTTGTTTTGTTTTGTAGTAGTAGTAGTAAAGGATGTGTTGCCAGGTTAACAAAAAAAGTAATACATTTACATCTCAAAGGACTCATAGGATGAATATAGAGATGAACAGGGCTTTGAATAGTTTCCATATTGTTTAGACAAACTTTGAATAAAAAAGAGAGCCAGATTTTTGTTTATGTATTGTTTATTTTTGTGTCAGGAAACACAAAATAAGTAATATTTTGCTATATTCTCTGAGTAGTCATCCAAAGAAAACATCTTTAAAACGGCTGCTGTAATGTTGTTGGTCAATTTGTCTAATGAATATACTAACATAAAAAAGCTCTCTTTACGAATTATGAGTATGTTAGCTACCATAGCTATAAATAAAGACGTCAGATGACACGAAACTATCAAAAGTCTATCATAAATGCTGAAAACGTTGGGGTAGTTGGATGGGAAGGGGGTGTTGTCTGTTATATCCCCACCAAAAATCAAACCTTTAACTTTAACTTCACGACAAATTATAACCATAAAAGTGTTGGCAATAGATTTACCTGAATTATATGATCATATAATTTGAATTCAGAAAGGTGAAATATTACTTTTATTATTTTTTGCGTAGTTTATAACGTTTACTATTTATTTTCCATGTATTTCAATAAAGGAAGCGAAACAAAAAGTGAAACAATAACACTTTTCTCACCGTGTTCGTATTGCGAAACAAAGCAACTAAACAAAATAAGTCATTGTAATGACAGAAGCTGTGGACACTTCGAAGCGTTCTTGGTTGATTATAACGAAAGCGATATAACGGTAACGTTCATTTTTGCGCGTCGCGTTGTGTCTCTCTGTAAACTCGTTATTATAAAACGAGTCCGGAGCAAATAATAAAACAAGGATAACTAAACAACAGACAGATCATGTTCATACCAGTGGCTCCATGTCCCATAAAGAAGCAGCAGGTGTTCTTCTCTCCCCCTCCTCCGATGTGACGTCCGAGCCAAGTGAACCGACCGACACTCGAACCGAAGCTCGTGCACCAATGAGCGCGCGCACCGCGGGAACGCCTCCAGTCGCGTGACCTGTTACCCCCAATAATATCTCAATAATCTAGGTCTTTAATCAAACTGTGTCAAAGATTATCACATTTAACCGAGTTGCATACAATATGTTAAATAGTATAACAAACACAACTTTTTAGCAAAAATTACAATGAGCTTTAAACTTGATTTGGCAGATCATAGTATGTGTTTTAAATCATCCTGAGTGTATGGGGAAGAATTTCAGCAGCTGTATATACTGTAAAGTGATAAAACATTTACTGTCTGTAACTAAAAAAGGAGAGAAACTGAAGCAAAGGCCAGTAGCCTATATTTGGTACAGTTTTATTGAAGAGCAAAACATGAATTTCCACCTGAGAATCTGATTTACTGCTCTTTCACTGAAAGAATATCAGAAAATCAAACACCTCCATCAATACAATCATATCATTCTTTGGAACAGCTGAAAATCATTTTCAATAAAAGACAAAAACCTACTTATATCAACAGCATCATGCTACAGATTTAGCATATTTTTATACTGAGTCTGTCTCAGATATTAAATATGTAAATCGTTAAAACCCTGTTTAAAATGGAATAAGCCCAAATGGTGTTATGATTATCAATTCATAAGAAAATATGACAGCATATCTTTCTTCAGTAACACATAAAATGCTGGTTGAAAACATATGAAGGCAGGAATATCAGAATATGGCTGTGATATGACCGCCTTTAAATAAGCAAACAGAAATAATAATACTTAGTACTTCTACAAAAAGTTACCAAGTAAGAGATCTGTGATTTCCAAAAGTCTAAAATAAAGAAATATAACATTTTCTATATTTTCTCCTACAAACTTACATCATTACTGTTTAATTTCTCTGAAAATGAGTAAATCTCAAAAAAAAAAACATCTGGGTCATATTTTGCATAAAGAAAATAAAGTGTATTTTTTTGCAAATTTTAACAATTTATGCTAACTGTAATTAAAAAAAATAATAAATAAAAATGTTTAATTGTCACAGTGCAAAAAAATAAGTTTGCAAATATTGATTTTGGGGTGGAAATTGACCTGGACATTGTGAATTACGTGAAATGTAACATTATTCATTTTCATTCAAGTGATTTGTTGACATTCGTATCAACAATTTAAGAGTAACTATCCTGAAATGGCGGATTGTACTTGCATAACATTAATATAGTAACAGATGCTTTTCAACACAAAAGCTTGTGGTCGCCACAAGCGAAACTGAACAATTAAAAATATACCATCATCTGAGCTCATTTCTAACAATACACTCTAAATCACAACTGACATGTGAAGACTTCTTTGAAAAAAAGTGCAGGTCCAGACCCACATGTTTTGTGTGTGATTTTTATGCAATTGCACCGAGTATGTTCAGTTTTGGTTTTCAGCTTGTCTTTCTGTATTCTGTGCAGTTTATGTGTGTAGATCAGTGGTTCAGCGAGTGGTGTTCACTATCTGTCCGTCCACGAGGGGGAGCTGTTCTCTCCAGAAGGTGAACTGGCTAAAGGTGTCACTGCAGGGGAAATCACACGATCCTCTGCGCTTCAGGAGCGGGAAGACGTGATCCACAACCTCACCTAGACGCACGTACCTGCACAGGTAAAGCACACATGACTCATTCATTCATATGAAGGGTTTAAAAACACACAGTCAGTAGCAGGGGTAAGAAAGTAGCTAATTAAAAGTAGCAATGCAACTGACTTAACTACATTTATCAGTAGCGTGACAGCAGTTCAGCTCTTTTCTAAACAAAGTAACTTGTCTAGAAACAGAAGTGGTTCAGTGTGTGCTGATAAGTCTGATTAAAAGATAAAAGGTCTGATCAATTTTAGGCCATGTTTACACTTGTAGTTTGGTTCTCAGAGCAAAAAACAGAGAGCGTCATTTTTAACACAAAACTTAAAGATACAAAACTAAAGAATACAACCTGTCATAACCTGATTGAACATCTTTATTGATGTTTATTTTGCGAATTTACTAAACATTTAAAACTGCTGTGTGCTAGGCTAAATATGCTCATTGTATGTGTGTAAATATGGTGGTGTTTTTACCAGCTGATGAAAAGGGAGGTCTAATAAACTAATAGAGCCAAACATGTGTATACAGGCCCTTAGTGTGTTCATTTTTTTGCAGATGCTTCATTTAAAAGAACCATTTAAAAAAATGTTTCTCTGATTCATTTTCAACGCAATGTGTGCTAGATTCTCTTCATTTAAAGTCACATCATTTCCAACATTTTTGACAGCAGAAGTTTACAGTATTTTACCAGTATTCCTCCAAAATAAAAGCTTGAGGGTTTGAAACGTTAAAAGGAATTGAAATGTCGAGGTTTTGAAAAGTTTGAGGGTTTAAAATGAAGAATTTCAGACATAAATATTGGTATTATATTTCTAGTGTAAAATAAAATCATTGTTACTATTATCCAATATTTTTTTTTTCATTTACAATTGTAGTATATATCCGTCTTCATTTTTTATAATTAGTTAAAACTAATAATAATAATTTCAAAATAAATTAAATAGTTTAAAAAACAGAAAAACAAATATGACATACACTGCAGTTCAAAAGTTTGGGATCAGTAAGATGTTTTTATAGAAGTCTCTTCTGCTCATCAAAGCTGCATTTACTTGATCAAAAATACAGAAAAAATCTGTAATATTGCGAAATATTATTACAGTTTAAAATAATGGTTTTCTTTTTGAATATATTTTTAAGATATAATTTTTAAGATATGAATTTTCAGCATCATTACTCCAGTCTTCAGTGTCACATGATCCTTCAGAAATCATTTTGTTATGCTGATTTATTACTTTTATTATCAATGTTGGAAACAGGAACCTGTGATTCTTTTTTCAGGATTCTTTAATGAATAAAAAGTAAAAAAAAAAAAAAAACAGCATTTATTCAAAAAATCTTTTCTAACATTATAAGTCTTTGCTATCACTTTTTATCAATTTAACATATCCTTGGTGAATAAAAGTATTAATTTCTTTCAAAAAAAGAAAGAATAAACATTTATTGACCACAAATGTTTAATTGGCAGATTATATTGTTACAAAAGATTTCTATTTTAAATAAATGCTTTTTAACTTTTTATTTATTAAAGGATCCTGTAAAAAAGTATCACAGGTTCCAACAAAATATTAAGCAGCACAACTGCTTTCAACACTGATAATAAATCAACATAATAGAATGATCTCTGAAGGATCATGGGACACTGAAGACTGGAGTAATGATACTGGAAATTCAGCTATGCATTACAGGAATAAATTACATTTTAAAATATATTTACATAGAAAACAGCTACTTTACATTGAAATAATATTTTACGTTATTACTGTTTTTTTCTGGATTTATGATCAAATAAATGCAGTGTTGATGAGCATATTTTATATATATAACATCTTAATGATCCCAAACTTTTGAACAGCAGTGCATTTAATTTTTTTTCTTACATGTCATGTGAGATCATTAGAAAACCATGAAAATGTGAATGTGTCATTACATTTTTTAAATATGAACTTAAAATCTCAGGTGTATTTCAAGTAAATATTTTATGTCTAAGGGATTCAGCTGATTAAAAAAAATAAATAACTAAATAAAAAAAAAGTTTGGGAGCCTCAGTTCTTAGTATATAGTATACTGTACTTTTTTCAGAAAGGCAGCTTGTCTGTAGTTGAAGTACTTAAAATTATGAGTAGCTTGTAGCATTGAAAAACTTCCCTAACACCGGTCAGTAGTTTATACTCACGATGAGATGTTGGTTTTAGCATGTTCCTGGATCAGTTCTCCTTTAGGATTGACAGTGAAGATTCTGTTTAAGGAAACACCCACCTCCTTATAGGAGAAAACATCCTACAAACACAAAAAAACAGGGTGATTACAAAACTATGCACCTATAGGCATCTTTATTAGATATGCAAACCATACTAAATGACAAGTTAGCAATAAATATTTTTAATATGGCTAATAATGAATTATCCAATTTTATACTGCATAAATGCATCTCTCTCAGTGTTCACTCACGGTGTCTCTGTTCCCAAACGCTGCATAGAAAGGCTCAGTGTTTGGGAGGAAGAGATTCTTAATGTCTGTCAAACACGCAACCTTAAACTTCTCCGGCCTCTTCTCAATCACCTCCCTGAAAAACAGAGATAGCGGGTATGTATATATACGCTATATTCCCTTGTACTCCCTTGTAGGACCTTTATTTGGGTTCAAATAATAGGGTATCTCCAATCCGTACCATCTCAAAATAAATCATGCATCTCAAATTCTTTTCATTACTTTTTACTGTTTTATTTGCAAACTGATTATAGGAAAATTACATTTTGCTTAATATAAAAACAACAGAAGTCATAAGATGTCTTCAGCATGTTTGTGTGAGTATAATCACCTGTGCAGTGCTGATAGCAAACTGCTGGGACTCAGTAAAACAGGTCCTTGTGGTAACATAGTTCCTCTCTCGTTGACCCAGTGCAGGTAACCCCGCGTCATATCAGCCATGCCGATCGCCCTCGCCGAGCAGTACAGAAACTTATAACCGTTCCTGTGAAACATACACAGATGCATTTCACTCTTCATCCTGCTGACATATCAGAGAATCAGAGAAGGCGTCTGTGTGCTCTTACTGGCTGATGTTGTGATACAGGCTTGCGATGCCCTGATGGGTCCAGTCTTTACCCAACGTGGGCAGAATGTGCCCCAGCTTATCTGACCTGCAAAAGTAGAACATCAATGTTACATGAGCAGATACAGTTTAGATCAAAAGTTTACATGCACCTTGCAGAATCTTTAAAATGTTAATTATTTTAGCAATAAGAGGAATCATACAAAATTAATGTTATTTTTTATTTAGTACTGACCTGAATAAGATATTTCACATAAAAGACGTTCACATATAGTACGCAAGAGATAATAATAATTAAATTTATAAAAATGACCCTGTTCAAAAGTTTACATGCACTTTATTCTTAATACTGTGTTATATACTGTGATTCTTAATACTAGTGATAGTTGTTCATGAGTCCCTTGTTTGTCCTGAGCAGTTAAACTGCCTGCTGTTCTTCAGAAAAATCCTTCAAGTCCCACAAATTCTGTGGATTTTCAGTATTTTTGTGTATTTGAACCCTTTCCAACAATGAATGTATGATTTTGAGATCCATTTTTTCACACTGAGGACAACTGAGGGACTCGTATGCAACTATTACAGAAGGTTCAACCACACACCAATGCTCCTGAAGGAAAAAACAATGCATTAAGAGTGGGGGTGAAAACTTTTGAACAGAATAAAGATGTGTACATTTTTCTTATTTTGCCTAAATATCATATTTTTTTCCATTTAGTGCTGCCCTTCAGAAGCTACAGAAGATACTTACATGTTTCCCAGAAGACAAAATAAGTTAAATTTACCCTGATTTTCAAATTCCAATAGTTTTCACCCCCCGGCTCTTAATCCTCCTTCTGGAGCATCAGTGAGCGTTTGAACCTTCTGAAATAGCTGCATATGAGTCCCTCAGTTGTCCTCAGTGTGAAAAGATGGATCTCAAAATCATACAGTCATTGTTGGAAAGGGTTCAAATACACAAATACATGCTGGAAAACCAAATAAATTGTTGGACCTGAAGGATTTTTCTGAAGAACAGCAGGCAGTTTAACTGTTCAGGACAAACAATTGACTCATGAACAACTATCAGTAAACAAAAAAAACATCTGTGGATCATTCAGGTAACAACACAGTATTAAGAATCAAGTGTATGTAAACTTTTGAACAGAGTAATTTTTATAAATTCAACTATTATTTTCTCTTGTGGACTATATGTAAATGTCTTTTATGTGAAATATCTTATTAAGTTCGTATGACCTCTCTTATTTTGGTAAAATAATTGACATTTTGTAGATTCAGCAAGGTGTACGTAAACTTTTGACCTCAACTGTATATTATGGTTTAAAACTGCGATTACGTTCACAATTATGTACCTGGTGATTGTGCCGTCGATGTCTGATATGATGATTTTATCATCCCAGTTCCACAGGTAGATGGTTCCCTCACAGCGACACGTGCCCTGATACTGAGTCGTCACACTAAACATCACATCATTAGGACCGTCCTTTAGCTGCAGACTGACCTACAGCAGACAAATCATAGACTCAGTACATATTTCTGGAAAGTGTAATTCATTGTAGTGAAATGGTTCTTTTGAATGATTCACTGATTCAAGTTCTGCGTGGAATTCCAGGGCTTCTGTTTTATAGTGAAATATTCAGCTAAATGGCACTTTTAGTATTTGTTATTTATTTACACTGCAAGTCCAAAGAAGTCTCTTCTCCTCACCAAGCTTGCATTTATTTGATCCAAAGTACAGCAAAAACAGTAAAATTGTGAAATATTTTACTATTTAAAATAACTGTTTTCTATTTGAATATATTTTAAAATGTAATTTCTGTGATTTCAAAGCTGAATTTTTGCATCATTACTCCAGTCACATGATCCTTCAGAAATCATTCTAATATTCTAATTTGCTGCTCAAAAAACATTTATTATTATTATGTTAAGACAGCTGAGTAGAATTTTTCAGGTTTCTCTGATGAATAGAAAATTCCGAAGAACAGCATTTAACTGAAATATAAACCTTTTGTAACATTAGAAATGTCTTCATCACTTCTGATCAATTTAAAGCATCCATGCTAAATGAAAGCATTGATTTCTATCATTTCTTTCCCCAAAAAAGTTATACTGACTCCAGGCTTTCGAATTGTATAGTGTATAATGTTACAAAAGCTTTTTATTTCAGATAAATGCTGATATTTGGATCTTTCTATTCATCAAAGAATCCTGAAAAAAAAAGGATTCAGCTGTTTTAAATATTGGTAATAATAATAATAAATGTTTCTTGAACAGTAAATCAGCATATTAGAATGATTTCTGAAGGATCATGTGACACTGAAGACTAGAATAATGATGCTGAAAATTCAGCTTTGATCACAGGAATAAATTACATTTTAAAATATATTCAAATAGAAAGCATTTATTTTAAATAGTAAAAATATTTCACAATATTACTGCTTTTGCTGTATTTTGTATCAAATAAATGCAGGCTTGGTGAGCAGAAGAGACTTCTTTAAAAAACATTAAGAATCTTCAAAATCACAAATTTTCAACTGGTAGTGCATATAATTTATTTAATTATAAAATTATTTTAAATTATATAATAAATAAAAAGGTTTATAAAGGTCTTTAAAAAATAAATTTTAAAATCAATAATCATTTTGGGTTTTTTTTCACCTAAAGTCCACTTTTAAGGTTAGTTTAATTGTCTTAATTAAATTCAATATACTTACGAGTTGTTCTGAAGAGAGGCGGAGTGTTTTCTGATAGGACACGCCCCCTCCTGCAGGGGCGGGGTCTGTGTGAACAGGAACCGGGGTTTGTTTGGCAGTTAAGTCTTCATCACTAGAGGAGGATTCGTCTGTCCGCCTGTATACAAACATTCGGTCAAGCATATGAATGATTACAGACTGCATTATTTCAGATGAAATCATTCCATCGGATCTCAACCTGTTCTTCATGGTCTCGTCTCCGGCAGGACATGCTGAACCTCCTGAGACTGAATCCTGCAAACACAAAGGACTCACACTTTAGGAAGTCATGAAACCTTTGAATCAATGCCCATTGTGATCATGTGTACATCTGAGTACCGGTTTGGAGCTGTTCACTCTTCCTCGCCATGAAAACCACCATCTTCCTCGGTTTCTGGGCATCTTCTCCTTCATCAGTCTCTCTATGGTGGCCTGTGAGGGACACGCGCACAAGCGTAATGCTCAATAAATGAAAAACTCTCAAAATTAACTCTTAAAAGCACTAAGAATCAAAGAAATGCTGGACTTTCATGCAGGGAAGAGGATTGATAGAAACTAATGCAACGAACTGAGGATGGAAAGAAATGAAGAAGGCGATAGAAGGCAAACTCCAGTGCAGAACACACATGACTGAGCCTTGCAAACTAAAATACACACACACACACACACACACAGGGAGGTAAAACAAAGGACAAGAAAACAGATGGAAAAACTTGATCATGCGTCACTCTGAGTCATCTTACATATGTAAATGTGTTAAAACTACAAGCGTCTTATATACTGCCTTTGAAAAGTCTCTAATGTTTACCAAGACTGCATTTATTCGATTAAAAATTACAGTAAAAATAGTGATATTGTGAAGTATTATTACAATTTCAAAGTGTTTTCTGTTAAAATATAGTAAAATGTTATTTATTCCTGTGATCAAAACTGAATTTTTAGCATCATTAGTCCAGTCTTCAGTGTCACCGTACACTTGATTTTTGCACTTTTTTTTTTCAGGATTGATGAATAGAAAGTTCAAAAGAACAGCATTTATTCGAACTAGAAATATTTTGTAACATTATAAATTTCTTACTGTCACTTTTGATCAGTTTAATCTGTCTTTGCTAAATAAAAGTATTCATTTGTTAAAAAAATTACAAACTACAAATACATATATATAGACATATATAGATAAATACATTTTTTAATAAATTTTTTACATTCTAAAATCTGCCAATATTACATTTTTTATAATGCAAATAATTTAATAACTGCTAAGTGACTGTAAAATTTACTGTCACTTTTGATTAATTTAATTTGTCTTTGCTAAACAAATAAAAAAAAATATGTAAAATGTATATATAAAAAATATATGTATATAT
>JAHKKF010521381.1:2140-28538 GCA_019740295.1 Labeo calbasu
TCTCGTCTGAATCAGGAGAGAAATATGCACAGATCAAGCACTGTTTACAAGCGAAAACAGTCTAAAATCGTTCTTAACAAATATGTTAGTGGATTTTGATGTGAGAGGACAACAAGGGATGGACTTTTTCAGTGGAGGAAGCATTATTATGGACTACGGACTCATATTTTGGCCATAAGCGACAGTTTGAAGTTTGAATTTGAAATGTTTGAATTTATTACAAAAGCACTACTTTTATCAGTTGTTCGGACTCTCATTCACTGCAGAGGATTCACTGGCTAAAAAGTAATGTAATGCAAAATTTCTCTAAATCTGTTCGAATGAGGTAAGTGAGTAAATATTCAGCAAATTTTCATTTTTAGACAAACTATTCCTTTAAGTGTGTTTGTACCTTGCCACAGGCATGGCAGTGATGTCGTCTGTTTGTGAGGCTGAAATGTGAGTGACAGTTCATGCAAACTGTCACCTGGGAAACAGACAGCAGAGGAGGAGCATTCTCGCCAAGACACATCTCTGGACCATCCACTAACTAGACACAAGACATGTATAATTTCACTTTTTTAGGTGCTGACATTTTATCAAACTGTATTTAAAGCTTCCTCACCCCAAAACACTCCACTCCTGATATGGGGCCGAGATTCACTAATGACCGATTCAGTGTAACAAACCAGCCGTCTCTTTCGATGCAGGAGCTGCACACAGGAACACATACATTAGTCATACTGCACACAAAAATACTATATATGCATGCGTGAGTGCTTGAATCTGGGTATGTCACTTGCTTGGCAGACAAAGTGATGCTTATATCCTTCACGTCTATCTTCAATGCACTCTGAGCGTTTTCTATAGGAGGCTTGCTGACCTGAAAGACAAAAAGTAAAAACGATATAATTATATAATAATTATAATTATAACTCACACCCTGTCTGGGGTTCAGATAATTAAACAAGCTTAAAATGTACAAGAATAGAGGCGAAAATGAGAGATTATTTCTAAATAGACAAAATACATGAATGAACAGTTTTGAATATTTTCATACGTATAATAAATACAAACTAGAATAAGATCTGACAAATTTTACTTGTTATTTTCTTTTTTTTTTTCTCTTTTGTATTATACATTTTTCCTTTGTTTTTTTTAGTTCTGTTTTCTCATCTTATTTTGTTTTACGCATTTTAATTTCTTATTCTGTTAGACTTTAGTTTAGAGAATTTCTATATATTTTGAATAAGATTTTAATTTAAAATTTAAAATGTTATTTTAGTAATATTTAAAATGCTTTTGTCATTTAAAAAAAGGCTGTTTTTATTTTAGTAATTTAGGTACTCTAACAGATTAATTTCAGTTAGTTTTTAACAGTTTTAGTTAAAAAAACCAAAACAATACTGCTTATAATTAGTGTCTTGAGCACTAAATACTGTGCATTAGTGTTCTCCCTACTGAGAAATGGTTTCCAACAACTATTATGTATGAATAAACGCTAGAAGTGTTCGTGAATGCTGTTATCTTTACCTCCATCCCTGCCAATGGTAATCTGTTGATGAGCCTGTATTTGCCATCTTGCTGAGGATATGTGTACAGCATTATGTCATTCATCTGAAAATGTAAAAAGTTAAAAGAAATACATAACATTCACAACATACAAGCACAATTACTTACTTTTGATATTTGCATACCACAACAGTTAATCTGAGTGGGTCACTGTAACAAATGTTCACCACAAGGGGGCGCAATGACATAGAAGTTACTTTGCGGCATCACAGCTTTCAGTCAATGACTACAGGCAATGTTTGTATTAAGGCAGGTTGTTACAGTGATGTGTGATGTGTGAACTTGAAAAAACTCAAACACGCATTTAAGCTGTGATTTAACAAAGAGAATTATGACTAAGCTACTTATTTCTCTGAAATAGATTCATTAGTCATCAATTACTCAGTCTGATGCCATTTTTATGTGTTCAGACAACTGCCAAATCATTTGCGCATTATTGTGGATTATCGTATAGCTAGTGAAGAATACATCTATACAGCTAAACACAACCAAAGTTCATCTTTGCACACAGGAGGCTGTGCAAACACTGGATTTAGATGTGCCTTCCTACCATCAGATACTGCCTGATAAGGCAGCATATTTTGTCTTCTGAAATGTTAATCAATGGTGCATACGAAATGCCACAGACTGTCTCCTGCATCAAGCAATAAAATATGAGGGATATTTGAGTTCACCACTCAAGGGCCACATGCCTGTCTCAGCACACAACTGTCCATCTAGCTGTACAGTATACAGTATTTCTGACAGGCCATCTCACGTCCATCCTGTCACCCTCCATTCTGTTATCTTAACACATTGCTTTGTCCCCGTTCCCACAGACTTATTCTGGGGTGAGAACAGCACAGCAATAACAATAGCATATGTAGACATAAACACACACAGAACAACATCCTGCCAGGAAACTCTAAAAACAAGTAAAATAGCTCACAAACACAAAGGAGAGACACTAGAGACTATACAAAAAGAAAGCAACTGTATCTTACATACTCAACTCAGTTATTAAAAGTTGTATATACTCTAAAACCTTTCTTCCAAAAAAATGTAACTTGTAAAATTATTGTAAATAAAATGACATACCAAGAAAAGGTGACGTGGTTGCTTGCACTTTCTGCTGACCTTCATTAAGGTGCCCTCTTTCACAAACACCTAGGGCACAGATATACACAGACATCCTTACTCATCAGTACTGCTTTAAAACCCAGAAAAAAATCATATAATTTGATTGGATGAGGTGTATGTGATGAGTGAGCCATTGTATTTCTTACTCTCCCAGGTTGTAGGAGATCTGTCAGACCCAGAACACTGTGTTCAATATGGACCAAACGCAGAAGATCCGCCTGAGAGAAAGAATGTTAAAATTCCCTTACATGGCACAACAGTGTCATTTACACAAACTGCCTTGGATTCACACACATAGACTCTCTGTAAGCATATTAGGTCAAAAAACACATACTCACTCCATTCTTAAGGCTGTCATTAACATGATGAGCAATATCTGAGACCACAACCAAAGCGTCTGAGGGGAAAGAGAGTAGAGAGGGACAGATTTTCAACATACATAAAAAAAGGATATATATATATATATATATATGAAATATCTTATTTGAAATATCTTATTCAGATCAGTACTAAATAAAAATAACATGCATTTTGTATGATCCATCTTATTTTGGTAAAATTATTAACATTTTGCAGACTCTGCAAGGTGTATGTAAAATTTTTAACTCAACTGTACACACATATATATAATAAATACTATATGTATTTATTGTATATATAACAATGTATTTTAAATGTCTGTATTGAAAAATCATTGAAAATATAAAAACATTTCCTAAATAAAAGACCTTCTCAATTACATTATTAAAAACTGCATATATAATAATTACATAATGTTAAAACTGTTTCAAGTAAATTGATATTATGTCACATTGCAGAACTTAACAGAACATCCTCTCTTAAAAACAGATAATTTCTTACAGAAGCACCTCATAAATAAATGATCCTCATATATAAATGATGGAGACTGGCTTATTTAAAAAGATCATTGGAAATCCATGGTGGGGTCAAAGGTCATGTGTCTTTCATTTGCCTTCAACTATCTTGAAGATCAGAGAGATGTTGTTGCTTAAGCAAATCAATTACACACACAGTAAGAGATAAGACCAAAGATTTTGTTCGTAATTGCAAACATGTCCAGATAAGAATCAAACATTAGTTTCTTAAAATTGATGAAAACTAAGTTAGGAAACATAAAAGGCTTCATCATTTACAGTAATCCAAGAGATACAGGAAAAAAACAAGATAAGAAAAAACTGTCTTTTGTCTGTGAGTAATGCTGCAACTTACCTTGTGTATTTTCATACTCTCTGGAGTCTGGTGAGAGGTTATTCAGATAGTCTGTTAGAAAAAGACAACAAAAATACAGCAATATTAAGCAAAACTACAGGTTTTGGTATAAAAATTCCAGAAAAAAAATAAATTTACATTTTAAAAATTAGTTAAATTTAATAAGGATATAAAGTTATTAGTTCAAATATAATTAGTCACCTGTTAGCAGCATACGGTACTGCAGGATTCGCACAATGACCTGTAGCAACTGCTTTTTCAGGGTCACTGCATCTGGTAGCTGAGATATAAAACACATGCTACATATGTAATGTGCATAAAATAGATACATATTTAAATACAAGCCATCTGAATAATTGAACACACAACATTTACATGTAATCTTACAACACAAAAAAAACACTTAAATCACAGTAAAGATTGAACACGTACTAAATGATAGGGAGGTTGATGGATATGCCTAATAATAAGATTAGATTTGTTTCAGTTAAAGTTGTGAATGAACATGAAAAAAAAAGAAGACATCATAAATCCCTTACTGTGCTTTGTATGTGTTCCAGATAATTCAATTTTTCATCATAATGACTGATGTAAGAAGAGAAAATGGAAAAGTCGGTCTTCTTTGCCAGGATGATTTCAGCAATACCTTCATTCTGATCCCTGATGAGTGAAGTGAAATGCATAGAACAGATGAAATGATGCCAGATGGACATCTTTTGAGGATGATAAACAACTGAAGGCAGCATATGTGCATGCGCGTGTGTGGGTGAAAGTGTCTTACCATTCTTTTAAGCGAGTCTCCAGTAATGTGTGGATATTTTGGTGGAGAGTATAAATATCAGGTACCTCTGTCCACACTGTCATCAGCCTTTCATCAGCTTCAACTGACTTTTGTATGAAAGTGAGGAAAAAAATAAGAGTGTTCATCTTCAAAATTATAAAATACATCTCATAACTATTTTCACACAATGTCAGTGAGAACTATATGAATGACTCACCTCACAGAGAAGCTGTAAAGTCTTAACGTGCCTTAAAATGAAAAAAAGGAAGAATGGTCACATTAATATTGCGGTTTCTATTCAGTTTAGACACAAACTTGCACCCACTAATTGTTAAGTGTTTTTCCAATGAAGAAACTGATTTGTGCCAATCTACTTGAGCTGTTATTTTCATGACTTACTGGGCCTCGCTATCCAGAAGCTCTTTGGCACTATAGAAAGCCCTGGAACAGCTGACAGTCTGAAATAAAATGGCAAATGAGTTACAATAAAAACAAATCAATGCAAGACACATAGAAATACTCATAATAAGCTTACCAGTTTGTCAGATGCTTTGGTCTTTTTCTCTTGTGTACAAGCCACACCCACAGACACACCTACTGTTCCATCTTGCCTCACATTAGGAGAACAGAAAGTGTAGAGACTAAACAAAACAGAAAAAGTAGAATCATGACACATTCATAAAAAAGCCTTTTAAACTACCTATATATGCAACCATGCAAGACTTTTAGTTATTATTATTTTCTAGCTCTTAAAGGGAACCCCAGGTATTAAGACTTGTATGGCTTAATATAATGTAAATGACGTCTCTTACTAAAATATACAGTAAAAAAATCCATGAAAGACTTCCACATTGCTTTATGCATATTTTGTACTATGGGGAGCACCATTATTTCGATTACGCTGAATGGTTGCACTTGTTGAGCTACTGGTGCTACCTGTCACCATTTTTACCGTAACACAACTAAGAAAATAAAGTATTGATACAATGGCAGATTTTGCGGGTTTTGGTTGCATTTTAAGTCGAAGGGCAACAAGAGAAGCGATGGAAGTCTTCACTGCTTTTCTTAGCGATAAGAAGAAAAGAAAAGAAGGAGAAGATACCTGTGGACAAATAAAACATCCTAAAGACCCATGTCTTTCTTCTCTCCATTTTAGCCCTGATGCCTTTGAGGTTTTTAGTGGACCACAGCTACTGAAAGAGCTTACAAACGGCAGAGACAAGAAACACTACATGCCACCCTGGCCAAATGTAAACACGCCATCATGACGCCCCAGTCATGAAAACAGGTGCTCAACATGAATTTCACTCAATATCCGGTGGCGTTTAGACTCTTTGTGGGAAAAAAAAAAAAAAAAAAAAAAAAAAAAATCGATGGTATGGCATTTGTTTAAGCCTACACTTTTCCATTGCCACCTATAAGCTCTTTTAGTAGCTGAGGTCATCGTATCAGTATTTTATTTTCCGAGTTGTGTTGCGCTAAAAATAGCGACGGTGTCCTGACAAGCGTCAGCTTATTCACATCCTGCCAGGATGGCATGTAGCATTTCTTGTCTCTGTCATTTGTAAACTCTTTCAGTAGCTGTGGTCTACCAAAAGCCTCAAAGGCGTCAGGGCTGAAGTGGAAAAAACAAAGTTATTCATCCACAGGCATCCTCTTATTTTTTTCTCCTCTTCTTATTGCTAGGAAAGCTGTGAAGACTTCTATTGTTTTGATTTTTTGTAAGAGGTATTGCGATAAAATTATTTAAAGTTTTTCTAAGCTGAAACATTCCACAGTGGTACTGAATTTAATCCCAATCTTCAAATTAATGACATGAAATACAATTAAACAACATATCAATATTTGAACATTCTCGTAATCTGAAGAGTCTGTATTGGGCGATGAAAAAGATTTGGGAGGTTTGGAAAGGGGAATGGGCTTAAAGAGGGAGCCTAGCTTCATAGAAATGGTGCTAGAAGCCATAAACATCTGTACCTGTCTGTTTCTTGCTCAGATGCCTGACTTTTGCCCTGGAAGCCTGGCAGACTGCTCATATCCACATAACCATCAGTATCACTGGCTGAACTCTGATTTCGTTGACTCTGAATGACTGGATTCAGTAGGCGAATCTGCACATTCTCATAGTGAGAAGCGGCATTTTGAACATTCTCGTAATCTGAAGAGTCTGTATTGGGCGATGAAAAAGATCGAGGTTTGGAAAGGGGAATGGGCTCAAAAAGGGAGCCTAGCTCCATAGAAATGGTGCTGGAAGCCAAATCATTATTAAGGGTGAAGTTTAATCCCTGTTTTTGTCTATTTTTTTGGAAGACAAAGGAAGAAGGGGACATAGGTGGCGTGCCATCTGGAGTTCTTTGCAACTCTGGGCTGCCCATGTTATGCCTGATAAAATCCGAACGTTTGCATGACCCTTGCGGACTTGACTCGGACGACGACCTGGAGGAGATTGAGCGATTATCAATCACGCTTTTACGATCTGATTTTCTAAGGAATCGCAATGGCAGAAGGTATCGCTTGAAGCCAAAATCAGGCTTCTTGCAAGTAGCGGAGATTTCGTTAGGGAGGGATGGAGAGCTTTTTCTGATTGGTCGCTTTGTGATGGATGCCAGTTCAAAAGGAGGTGGTATATCAACTCGTGTGACTTTAGCTAAGTTTGAGGTGCCTTGTGAAAGACATCCTAATGAGCCTGTCAACGCAGGTATACTATCTCCAAGGAAACACTGATCTGTATAGAAGGAGCCTGGGTGTAGCAGAAGCCGCCTATTTCCTGTTGAAGGGCTACTCATTAGGTCAACTCTCTTACTGGGGGTTTCCACAGATATAGAGCGAGTCATAAAGTACTTCCTGTTCTGAAGGAAGCTTACGGCTTGGATTTTTGGCTCGGTTTCTTCATACACATGATCTACTGCAAGTTCTTTTCCCTCAGATCTACTCAAGTTGTCACTTGCAATGGCTTCTTCCTCTTCTTCTTCTTCCTCAATGCTCTCATCTTCTTGATTTTGTTGTAAACTTTGGCTTTCAGGTTGCTCTTGAATGAGTGAAAGGGCATTGATGGCATCAAGATTTAAGGTGGCAGGCATGGTTTCATCTTGCTTAACCACATATTCGCTACAGTAGTTGTGATTTGCATCTGCTACATCATCATCTGAGACCAATTCAGAGGCGGAGACAAAAAACGGCTGTGATGATGAAGAAGAATCATTTGAAAAAGAAGTCAGATCAGACTCAAGGAGAGTTTCACCTCCACTGTTTGATGAAGGACAGTCTGGAGAGTCAATAGCAGCTGAAAGATCCTGAGATGTGCTTTCGTCTGATAAATAATGGTTTCCTTTTTCTTCCGTTTGCTCTTTTTCCAACTGTATTTCATCATCTTCTTCCTCAATGGACGTCGAAGACAAATCAGAGGCGTTCAATCCCTCCTCCAATGTAAGCATCATAATATCTCCATTGGCATTGTCCTCTGTCTCTGCTATTTGGAGAGGTTCTGTTTGTTCAAAAAGGTCACATTCGGAAAGTCCATCTTTGTCTGCTAATGCCTCACCTGCGTCGCAAATATCAGGGAACATCTCATCTATGTCTTCTTCACTTCTGCCAGGAACTATACCATTTGGGTAAAATGCTTCAATGAAAGTTTTATTCATGCAAATTTCGTCATACAGGAATTTGCTTCCATAAACTGCATCAGAAGCCAAATGAACATCACTAGAGCTTTTATGTGACGTTGATACACCATTTTTAGTCGGTCTCCATGCTATCTTCCCAGTGTACTCTACTTCAATCTCCTCTGTCTCTATATTATCGTCCACATCTCTCTTACTGCATGAATCAGAGAGAAGGTCCATCGACTCTTCCTCGTCCTCTGACTTAAATGTCTCATCTTCTTCTAAATCTAAATCAATTCCCTGTGCCAACTCATCCCCACATCCTAACTCATCTCCCTGTTCCACAACAACATCTGGTTCTGTCTTTTCTACTTGCATTGTCTTCTCCGTATGTATTATTTTCACTGTCTTCCTCTCCTGT
The DNA here is from genome assembly GCA_019740295.1 of Labeo calbasu. Lineage (NCBI taxonomy): Eukaryota > Metazoa > Chordata > Actinopteri > Cypriniformes > Cyprinidae > Labeo > Labeo calbasu. Next base: position 10,845 of record JAHKKF010521381.1, read on the forward strand.
GACCCCTCCTGTTCCCGTACACTTTTTCTATGCATTTCCGTCATATGCTCTCTTGAGTTTGGAGGCCTTAGGCTTTTGTTAGTGGGAAGCCTATTGAAGTACATGTTTGAACTGAGATGATGCTGTAGATATTTTCTTGGTTTGGATGCAATTTTGGTTTGGGTTCTTGATTATCACAGGATTATTCAGGAATAGGTAGTTGACATTGCCCCTTTAAGAGAAGCTCAGCCTGGAAGTGTCCTCAGGGGTCCAGGGGATGCTCCTGAAACACAATAAGAAAATATTAATATTTACAAAAACAGTTTTTGCTGGAGAGTAGCAATGTGAACACTGTAGTAATTCAGGGCATCATAAAATACAGTTGAGGTCAAAAGATCACATCCCCTTTTCAGAATCTGAAAAATGTTAATTATTTTACCAAAATAAGAGGGTTCATACAAGATGTATGTTATTTCTTTAGTACTGACCTGAATAAGCTATTTCACAAAAAAGATGTTTACATATAGTCCACAAGAGAAAATAATAGTTGAATTTATAAAATTGACCCCGTTCAAGTTTACATCCCCTTGATTCTTAATTCTGTGTTTTTTTATTTAGTGATAGTTGTCCCTATCATTTCACACGGAGGACAACTGAGGGTTTCATATGCAACGATTACAGAAGGTTCAAACGCTTACTAATGCTCCAGAAGGAAAAACCATGCATTAAGAGCCGGGGGATGTTGCATACGAGTCCCTCAGTTGACCTCAGTGTGAAAAGATGGATTTCAAAATCATACAGTCATTGTTGTAAAGGGTTCAAAGACACAAAAATGCCACAAAATCAAAGAATTTATGGGACCTGAAATATTTTTTTGAACAGTTTAACTGTTCAAGACAAACAAGGGACTCATGAACAGCTATCAATAAACAAAAAACACAGCTGTGGATCATTCAGGTAAGAACGCAGCATTAAGAATCAAGGGGATGATTTTTATAAATTCAACTATTATTTTCTCTTGTAAAATATCTTATTCAGGTCAGTACTAAGTAAACAATAACATGCATTTTGTATAATCCCTTTTATTTTGGTAAAATAACTAAAGTTTTGCAGATTCTGAAAGGGGGATGTAAACTTTTGACCTTAACTGCATGTCCATTTAGACTGTAAAAATGACCATTTCCTTCAAGATTATTGGAAAAATTAAAGATTAATTCTCTCTTTGCACTTCAAAATTTCATGCTTTATTCAATGTGTTGCTTGTTGATTCTTTGATTCTAATTGTTTGTGAAAATGACTAGCAATTTCTGAATGAAAATTGTTTTTCAGGGTGATTTACGCATTGAGATTTTCTGTTTACAGATAAACAGACTACAGCTATGTGCAAAATACAGAATATATATAAAAAATAGAAATGTACAATAAAAACAGACTTTAGAAAATCACATGATACACAACTGTATAAACAAGGTTTTTGAAAAGAGGTTCATTTTCATTAACAGATTTAAACACTTTGCTTTATTTTACAAGGTTATAGTGAAACTGTCACTTTTTAATTGCATATTCAATATTTAGATCTACCTTTTGCCTTTTAAGTATATATTTTACCCATATTTTATAATTTTACCCTTGTCTCAGACTGAAATTTTCAGTGTTAAACTATACCCATCAAAAATGAATTATATATCCATCAAAAAAACTGTACGCATTTTATACATTACATACTATAATTTCCACTACAGGATGTTTCAAACACAACTTACTATGGTGAAAACTGCTGTTAATGTTAATAACTTGAAACAATACGTATGTAAAAATAAAATATTATGCTAAACTCAAAACAATGCTGACATTTTGGTTTAGCAAATACCACATCTACTCACACAAATACTCACTTTCTACAAACCGAATTTTTACAATAAATTAAATGGCTAATCAAAGTAATCAGACTAATTTAGCTGTAAATTAACGTTACTTCATAATATAGCATAATACAATGAAAGCGGAATTCTCGAGAAAAAAAGCGCACTAAAATACTCAAAAACCCTCTTAACTCGATAATTGTTCATACTGTCAGAAATTTCCCACAGACACATACTTTTCATTTCCTAAATAAAGTTACAATACTTTGTTTTCGTTACCACATTATCATTTAAAAAACTCACCTGCGCTCATTGTCGAACATCATCTGGTATCTGAGACACGCCAATGACGGTCAAATTCATTTGAACACGATGAAATCGTAATCCAGGGAAAATTTACACGAGATTATAACATGAGATTATATATCAACTACTGTATTCCCCCACTTCATCTTGCGATGTAACTGCAGTACAGGACAGCAGGCGATCAGCACGAGCACGAGCGCGCGCGCACACACATACACACACTCACTCACTCACTGACGAGACTGTGCCTTGACTTCCTGAGGAAAGGGCGTCAGGACAAAAAGCCAAAACAGGGGTTTTTAAATCAAGGCAAAATTGTACTTTTTTTTTTAAGTTGATATATATAGTGTCTGTATAAATTTGGCCACCTAGCTCAGGAGCACACAGCTTTATCACACAAACTGAGAGGTTTACCTAGCCTACTGTATATCACACACAATATATAATGACTAGCCTATAATAACTGTTTAAATTAAACATTAAACGTAGAAATTGGAATTTGGTTAAAGCTATTTGGGGGCAGAATTACCTTCAGAGGTTTGGTTTACAGGAAACGGCTCTCTTATCCTGCATAACCTTCCTCAGCAACAGACATCCAAAGAGCAGGCATGGAGAATATTCTGTGTTCTAATATTCAATTTTCTATGAACTTGTCCCTAGTGACAACGAAAAAAAAACATTAATACTAAGCGTTCATAAAGCATGCACACACACAAAGACCATTAATCTGAGTTTGAAATTCAGATTAGATCAGTGAAGTGCAGAAAAACAACATCAGGCCTACAAAATATCTTTTCATGTAAATCTCTCATACTAATGTCAAGATCAGTCAGATCAGTCACAGGTTAAAACCAAATAGTTCAGATGTCAGGGTATGTTTGTAAATGCAAAAATGGCTAAGAAAAAATGAAGATAGCACTGAGAAAAGTTCTAGTACATTTGTTTGTTGATATTAACTTCAACTGCAACTTGTGAAGTGACCAACGAGTTAATTTAGGAGTAAAAATGTCCAACTGTTATTTTTACATTTATAATTAATAGTAGGAAGCCATTTCTATAGGCTTAAATAAGGCCATGACCTTTTCCCAACAGCTCTACAGAAATATGCTTCCTTCCTCAAACATCTTTAGCCTGAGTTTAGTCTGGGTTAGTACGAACATTCAATTCTCAAGGAGAAAAGTACAATGAAAGAGGTAAACAACCTACTTCAAACTTAAGACTTTAACTTAATATTTATTTTATCTGCTGTAATGTTATTTGCTATAGATCATACAAGGGTGTCCATCTTGTTTCTAAAATGACTGATTTTTTTGGTAATATCCTGTGTATTGAGTGCTGAAATGTGTGTTTAGATGAGAATATTGTGAGAGGAGCTTCTGTATTAAATTGTTTACCTTTTTTAAATATTTATTCCAGCATAAATGGGATTTAGAAATGTTTTCCTTTTTATTTCTTCCAGTTTTTAGCAAATTACTATGAAACATGTCAAAAACGTGATGAACTACAAGACAAAAGGAAAGTATGGTGTCTTTGTAGAGTCAAATTTCTCATTTTTATGGCTTTAATTTCTTCTAAATATAATATTCAGATCTCCAGGATGCTACTTTTGGATATGCAGTGGCAACTGAACAAAGGTGGAAAAGATTAATGATATCCTCTTCTCCTCTACACTCACTACCCACATAAATAAGGATAAGGTACATTTCTTGTCCTTGATTCAAGCTCACAAATTGTTGTGGTTAGTTGTAATCACATCACAGTCAAAGAAAACTGAGAGAGGTGGTTTATCTCACTGGCACACAGAGGATCTGCAGTGTCTGACTCACCCAGGTTTGTAGTCATCAGGCTAAAGTAAGCACTAGCAAACCTGCTGTAGACAAATGCTCACAAAGACGCACTAACGGTGGAAGCAAACACACTGACACAGTCACCGTTCATCGTTTGAACAAAGAAGGGAAAAAACACCCTGGACACTCCACCCTTTCCAGTTCAAGCAGGAAATGCTGAGCATGATAAAGTAGGTTGAACATTTATCAAGGATTCTGTGTTATCTGAGCGTCAGTCCTTTTGATCATACATCAGTATGTGTGAGTTCAATTTTGTTACTATAAATAAATATTGTATTTTAGTTAATGCACTCTGACTGCAAAATTCGATTTCATAGCAGCAATGAAACAACACATTTGTCAGCAACTTACTTTTGCACAATGTTGTGAGGTGTTTCAGTCCAATCAATAGAAAGAGTTGAGGAACTGACACGAGGAAATATCACCTGTGAAGAAATAAGGAGGGGGATTTTAACATTTATGGTTCATAATTTAATTTTAAGTAAAGATCATGTTCCATGAAGATATTTTGTAAATTTCCTACTATAAACATATCAAAACTAAATTGTTGATTAGTAATATGCATTGATTCATTTGGACATCTTTAAAGGCAATTTTTTCCAATATTTAGATTTTTTTGCAACCTCAGATTCCAGATTTTCAAATAGTTGTATCTCGGTCAAATATTTTCCTTAAAAAAATTGACCCTTATGACCCTATTTGTTTTCACATATAGTTATTTGAAGCAGGTAATCCAACATATCAATACCTATGAAATTTAACATTGACTAAAAAGAGTTGCATATAATCTTTATTAACTTACGTCTCATGTTGGTGAATCCTTGAAGCTTACGACATTTGCAAATGAATGTTCTTAAAAATTAATAAGCAAAAACATAAATAACACTTAATGTTAAAAGGGCCATTCTCTATAGAATAATATGAAAATTATGCAGAGAATTTTTTTGCTTAATTTAAAATTTTATTGAATAAAAAAAGCAGAAGCACTTTAAAAACTATTCACATTTATGTAATTAATAAATGCATTAAAAAATACAACCTAATGTTGACCAAGATACACAAACTCTGGCAATCAAAGCATGTTGAAAAGATCACTGAGGAGGACTGTTTCATCATCATCATCTTCAGGCCCAAAAATAAAACTCCATCCTTCATAACCAGGTTGTTCACCCATGAAGAAGTCATCATCCATTCGCAGCGTATGCAGCAGCTCCTCTAAACTAAAATCCTGGAAGGACCTTTTACTATGAAACGCCCCTTTATGGACAAAGGGATTGCTGTCCATGTCCTCATTTTCATCTTTCTTGAACGTTCTCTTTCTGTCCTGATCAGGGTTAGTTAGGTGGTCCATCTGATCATAGACTCGTCTCTTCTCTCTGTCAGACAGCACCTCATAGGCTAAGGGAAAAAATGAACAAAATGAATCATCAAATACTTCAATTAGGTAGTAAATAAAAGTTTTTTTCTTTGAAAATATACTTTTACATCCAAACACACACCCTGAGCAATGTATGTGAATGTCTGCTGTGCATTTGGGCTTTGGCTCTTATCAGGATGGTGTTTAAGGGCCAGCCTGTGAAATGCTTTCTTGATCTCTCTTGAAGATGCTGAGCGAGAAACTCCAAGTAGTGAGTAATAGTCACTCGTGCAATTACACGCACACACACATAACAGAAGCACTACGTATAAACGCTCTGTTGTTGCCATCATCCACCTGAGAAGCAATTGAGAAAAATAAACAAACCCATACATAAACATAGACTGTTCAAAACATATTTGAATGTACTAGAAAACAAGATCAAACAACCAAAAAAAATGGTATAACCAGCATAAGCTGGTTGGCTAGTTTTAGATGGCCATCCAGTCTGGTCTTAGCTGATCAGCAGGCTGGTTTTAGAGGGGTTTTGGCCACTTCCTTAGCTGGTCAGGCTGGGAGACCATCTTACATAACCAGCTAAAACCAGCTACTTCCAGCATAAACCAGCTAAGACCAGCCAACCAGCTTAGGCTGGTTTTATCTGTTTTTTTTCAGCTGATATCTGTAAACAAATGATGCAAAGTATGTTGTCTTCACAAGTAATGTCACTTTTATTTGCCATGTGCACAATTACTATTTTTAACTTAATCCACTCCTCAAGTTTCACACAGGTGTCCTCCCTAATGGAAAAAAACAGCTAAAACCAGCTTAAACTGGTTGGCTGTTCTTAGCTGGTTTAAGCTGGAAGTAGCTGGTTTTATCTGGTCTTCCAGCCTGGCTAGGCTGCTCAAGCTGGTTTTAGCTGGTTGTTCCAGCTTGTCTCCCAGCCTGACAAGCTAAGGAAGTGGCCAAAACCTCTCTAAAACCAGCCTCCTAACCAGCTATGAAGAGCTAAAACCAGCCAACCAGCTTAGACTAGTTTAGCTGTTTTTTTTTTTTCAGCAGGGCTAGCAGTGTAACCACAGGTGTAGTTCAAATTAACTACATTTACTGTTTTATGTGGTGTATAATTTAAAACCAAACTAATATACTTTCAGTAGTTTTGCTATATTGCTTGTATTGTAGTGTGTTTTATTAAAACGAGAAATTATGCTTGGTTTACATATAATTTCAACACAATGGCAAAGTGTCCAAAGACTTTGGGCCCACTTTGGGGATTACAAAGTTTCATACAGAAAGAAATTTATAAATATCAGCAGACTTACCAAAGTATGATACAGCACCTTCCCAAAACAAATAAGGCTTATTGCGGTAACAAAGAATTACGCCGACCCACAGTGCCTGTTGACGAACACGACTCTTTCGGTTGTTTGTTTCGTGAGTGAGTGAGTGAGTGAATCATTCTCGTTCATTTCGAAATAAACGAACAAGCATCTCTTTTCGTTCTGATGTCCAGAAGTTGACTTTCTGGGGGAATAACCTCTGTCTAGAGCGTCTTTACGAATCTGTGAAAACGCAAAATGGCTAACAAGTTTTTCTTGGTTTACCTGAAGAGCTAATGAATCACTTTGATTAAACAATTCCCTCGAACACACACAACTTGTCGCCATCTACCGGCGTAAAGCGCCGCTACTTTTAATGAACCGATTCAAAAGATTCAATTCACTTGGATGAGTTGGAATCACTAGACCACTAACATCCACGCACATGAGGGCGCTGTGTGTTTTACCCCGCATGTCTTTTCACGGTAGTGCTGCGTTTGTAGAGAGCGGATTGTAAACACACGGCTATGGCTGCTGAGAGGGGCGGAGGCGACAACAACATAAACGACGAAATGGGGAACCAGCTACAACTCTTGCCAGGTACGTATGCCTGTTAGTTTCCAAATATACACGGAGCTATAGCAGTATCAAAAGCATGCTTAATGTCCTCCTAAAAACATGCAAGGGAGATATTTACTGACAGATCCAGCTCCGCAGCTGTCGCCGTGCATGACAGCTCTCTACAAACTTCAAGTGCCTTCGTGCACCTGTCATGTAAACACTTAAGAGTAAAGATATTCTGCGACACGTTTCGTATTCTGTATCCTAAATAGCTGCAACAACAGTCTAGAGTCAAGTGTGCACGCTTTTTGTTGTTTTATTGTGTTGTCAGCAGACATTTGTTGTTAAATTCATTGTGTTATGAGTCTAGAGGAGATATTTGCTTGCACGTCGATTATTTAATGGCTTTACGGATGCACGTTGTCCTCAAATGACTGATTGAAATCGAAAGTAGATTGAAAGAGGTTGTATATGCAGGTGTAGTTTACAAACTGAAAGTATAAGTAAATAAAAGAAAATACAGTAAATAATAAGTAATATAGTTGCAAGAGATCGTTTCAAAGCAGCTTCACATTGTTAAAAAGGAATTAAATTCAGTTTAATACCAGTGTTGATGTTGCAAAATGCATGAATTAACAGATTTTACCTAGTTATAACAAAAAGTCAACAGTGTAAATATTCAGCTTAAATCAGTTGGAATTTAGTTGTCATTCAATAATGTCAGTGCTGTCAAACTGATAATATCACTAAATATTAAGTGTCTATTAGACTCCAATTAAGCAAGCCAAAGGCAACAATGGAAACGAACCCAAACTCAATGAGACTCATTGAGATTATATTCTAGGTCTAATGTCTATCATTCTGTTTTTCTACAGAAAATGAAGAGGAAGAAGAGGATGACATGGAGACTGAGGATCGAGATGGTGAGGATGCAGAAAAGCCAAGTATTATAAACTTTGACACGAGTCTGCCAACTTCACACGCTGTGAGTGTCATCTGTCATCGGTACATTTAAACACCATTCATGTGACCCAACCTGAGGCTAATAAGTTTAAAACATTTAAAGAATAAAGCTTTTATAAATTCATTTTGAATCCATTAATATACAAATAGTTTATCAAAGTTTTTCTTGAAATAATGTGGGGTTTTTTGCATGTTTGCCTGCATTTTCATTTGTGTGTACATTGTGAAGTATCTGGGCTCAGACATGGAGGAGTTTCACGGCCGTACTCTGCATGATGAGGACAGTGTCCAGAATCTCCCGGTTCTTCCCCACGTCGCACTCATTCTGATCCCAGGTCAGACGCTACCCTTGCAGCTTTTCCGACCACAGGAGGTCAGCATGTTCCGCAACCTTGTAAGCCACGACCGCACGTTTGCAGTGCTTGCGCACAGGTATTAACAAACACAAGGTGCATAATTATAAGTACTCCACATTAATGATGATAATGATGAGAAGGTTGCAGTGGAGGGTTTGCAAGTGTACTGATGTTTCTTACATTTGTACATGTACTTTGTAGTTTGACGTGTTTCTGTCTCTCCCAGTCCTGATGCGAGTGGAGCAGAGATAAAGGCAGAGTTTGGGACGACTGCAGAGATCTATGCTTTTCGTGAGGAACAGGAGTATGGGATAGAGACAGTGAAGATCAAAGCTGTTGGACGGCAGCGCTTCAGAGTGCATGAAATACGCACACAAGCAGATGGGTAGGAGTATACACATGCTTTCAGTGGGTACTACAATGTGCTGTCCATAAAATGTACTGTAGTAATAAACCAAAATGCTGTTTTTCATTGAGTTCAGGAATGTAATTTGAATGAGACACTGCCATACTTTTTTCAATATGTTTTTTGTAGGATTCGTCAGGCAAAAGTACAGATTTTACCTGAGAGGATTCTTCCAGACCCTTTATGTGGACTGCAATTTCTGCCTCGCTTACACACACACACACCACAGTCCAAACCCTCACAAACGACACCACCGCAGGAACAGTGCAGCCAGATCTATAGACAGGTAACTGATGTAAACGCACATCACTTTAGATAATTTTATGATAATTTACTCATACCCCTATGTCATTAAAGATGTTCATGTCTTTCTTTCTTCAGTGAAAAAGAAATTGTTTTTGAGGAAAACATTTCAGGATTTTTCTCCATATAGTGGACTTAAATGGTGATCAGTGTGTTGAAGGTCCAAATTGCAGTTTCAATGCAGCTTCAAAGGGCTCTACACAATACTACACAACCTTACCCTTTCTTTTTGAACCCAAGTACACAGACGAAGAACTAACCACACACGTGACTTATGCAAAGTGACTATGTAATGTGTTGTAGACGCGCATCACAGAGCTAGTACAAGACGAGCATTTGTGGTTAAAAGTGTATATATATACATATATATGTGCGATTGTTTTGCTAGATAAGACGCTTATTCCTCAGCTGGGATCGAGTAGAGCCCTTTGAAACTGCATTAAAACTGCAGTTTGGACTTTCAACCCGTTGGCTCCCATTGAAGCTCACTATATGCAGAAAAATCCTGAAATATTTTTTCTCAAAAACCTTAATTTCTTTTTGACTGAAGAAGAAAAGACAATTTTAATACTAATCCTTTCACTTTTAAAATGTTAAGTCATGCTTATAAATCATAAGTAACATAACTTTTGCTTAATACATAATGTTCTCACTTTTTTCACAGAAGAAGATTAATTGTGCTAGTATGACCTCATGGCCTCCTTGGGTGTATGCCTTATATGACTCTGTGGGTTTGATCTCTTAATATATTATTCATTTTTCAAATGCTTATTTTGCATAGAAGGCCTTAACCTTAAAAGTGAACCACCTTAGAAATGAACAGTACTTTTGACAAATGTTTTTGAAAATGTACAATTAAAAAAAAAAAATCCATAATATCAGTAACAGCATTTTAGCACGGATGGTGTGCGTGTTTCTCTCCAGAAAACTCTTATGACCAGAGTAAAGAAACAACTCCATGAATGGGATGAAAACCTCAAAGATGAGTCCCTTCCTACAAATCCGACAGGTTTGGGTACAAACGCACTGATGCTTTCAGGCTCACACACACAGTCAAGTTGTGAATGAGTGTCTCTCTTCCTGCAGATTTCTCATACAGGGTGGCCGCATGTCTACCAATAGATGATGCTCTGCGACTGCAGCTGCTGAAGATTGGCAGTGCCATCCAGAGACTGCGCTGTGAGTTGGACATCATGGACAGGGTGTGTACGGTTGCTTTTGTCTACAAATGTTTATATAAGTATTTCAAATCATTCAGGAGTTTGTTTTATGCATTGTAATATTGGGAAAAAGCAAAAAAAAAAAAAAATTAAGCTCTTTATGTTTCCTTACAGTGCACCTCTCTCTGCTGTAAGCAGTGCCAGGATACAGAGATAACTAGCAAGAATGAGATCTTCAGGTCAGACAGTAACTGGGAATTTAGTCACAATGTAGTCATGCTTAAAATATTTTAAATATAATAAATTCTGTAATCATGTTCTCAAAGTTGTTCCAAATCTGTATGAGTTTATATTCTGCTGAACACAAAATAAGATGCTATGAAGAGTGATAATTAAACAGCTGTTGGTCCATGGAAAAAATACTATGGAAGTCAATGGGGACTCACATACCTCAATATATCTTCTTTTGTGTTCACCAGGAAAAAAAACTCTTGAGGGTGAGTAAATAATGGAAGAATTTTTATTTTTGGTGTTTTTTTGGCATATTCATTTTTGAAAGTGATCATGTGATCCATTAAAGTCAGCAGGAAATGAAAATTCACCTTATCTATTTTCCAAATGCATGTTGTTGATCTTATTGTAAACAATTCATCCATGTAAAAAGTTTTTTTTAAAGAAGTCTCTTCTGCTCACCAAGCCTGCATTTATGTGATCCAAAGTACATCAAAAACAAACATTTTGATTTTTTTTTTTTTTTTTTTTATTGTTTAAAATAACAGAATAGCCATTACACTGCCGTTCCAAAATTTGGGATCAGTAAGAGTTTTAATCATTTTTAAAGAAGTCTTTGCTGCTCATCAAGGCTGTGTTTATTTGGTTTAAAATGCTGAATTTTTAGTATTGTGAAATATTATGGCAACTTAAAATAGTGGTTTTCTATTTGAATATATTTTAAAATGAAATTTATTCCTATGATCAAAGCTACATTTTCAGCATTATTACTCCAGTCTTCAGTGTGACATGGTCCTTCAGAAATCATCTAATATGCTAATTTGCTCAAATGTATTATTATCAATATTTAAAACAGTTAAATACATTATTTCAGGATTCCTTGATGAATAGAAAGATCCAAAGATCAGCATTTATCTGAAATTAAAAGCTTTTGTAGCATTATACACTATACTATTCAGAGAAATTATAGAAACTTTAATTTAGCAATTATGCTTTAAAGTGATGATAAAGACATTTATAATGTTACAAAAGATTTCTATCTCAGATAAATGCTGTTTTTCTGAACTTTCTATTATTCAAAGAAATCTGAAAAAATTATGAATTATATTATTAGAAATTAAAATAATAATACTAATGTTTTTTATGCAGCAAATGAGAATATTAGAATGATTTCTGAATGATCATGTGACTTGAGTAATGATGCTAAAAATTCAGCTTTAAAATCAGAGGAATAAATTACATTTTAAAACGTATTCAAATAGAAAATGGTTGTTTAAGAAAAAGCGCAAAGTTTACATCGTTAAATCTTTATTTTTCTTAATTTTAGCTCTCAGATTTGACACTTATGGAGAACTGGAAGGTTTAAGTGATTTAAGCTTGAGCAAATAATGAATGATTTGGGTGTTCTTTCCTTTTAAGATTAAAATGAAAATAGTTACTCATTCAGGACTCCTTTGTTTTTAGTCTGTCTCTCTATGGGCCAATGGCAGCATATGTGAATCCACATGGTTATGTTCACGAGACGCTTACAGTCTACAAGGCCAGCAACCTCAATCTGATTGGACGGCCTTCCACACTGCATAGTTGGTTTCCAGGGTGAGATTAAATGCTTTTATAGATGTTTTTGAACATTTGAATTTGTATTGCTCAGCCATTTTACATATAAACACATTTATGTATTTCTTTCCTTAGGTATGCTTGGACAATTGCTCAGTGCAGAACCTGCGGCTCTCATATGGGCTGGAAGTTCTCAGCAGTAAAAAAAGATCTGAGTCCACCTCGGTTCTGGGGTTTGACTCGTTCCGCCCTGTTACCGACAATCCCACAGGGCGAGGAGGGCGTCGAGGGGTCACGCTTGCTGTGCCTGTAATGTGATCTGAGCATTACTTGTGACCTTTAACCCTACAGCCCACAAGCATATGCTCCCCCAGGGGTCTCTTCTATCACCCCAAAAACATGAGACCCCAAAACCTCACCCAGAAAGAGAGAGCGTGTGTTTGTAAGTTTATATTTGTAAATGTGTGCATGAACAGGGAGAGGAACGACAAAGGGGACAGGGAAGCATAAGATACAGGAGTAGAAAGAACAACAGAATGCAAGTTGTTGCCTTCACACACTTTGTGCTGTGTAAATTACAGCCTGATACGTGCAATATCATACCAGATGGGCTCTTTAAGATATTACAGTCTATTGTAATGCACTTAATTTACAGTCTAGCAGTCTTTTCTTCATTATTACTGCGTAGATAACAGTTAAGATGTCATCTTGTTCTGTTGTTTATGAGTATTGTGTTAAAATAGGGACAAATCTCTAACACCAAAGTGTGATGATCTCATTTAGTCTGACAAACAGTCTTTTCATGCTCACTTTTAGCAACATAATCAACAATCATGTAGAATACCTCCACCAATTAAATGCTCTTGGACGTCGTCTGCGAAGCAAGATCTAAACTGCTTTTAAAATTCCCACGTGCTTGTGTCAGGTACATTTGGCACACAACTCCTGGCTAAAATTGTCAGCCAGTGAATAATAAAGGAAATATCAGGGAGTTACCCTTTGTGTTGTTTAGACTTAATATCAAAAGCAACTCTCAAAAGGTATTTGATGTATTTTTGTATTTCTTAGTTTTTTTCTGTTTTGCTTCATCCTTTATAATTGTTTTGTTTGGATACCATTTAATTGAATGATGATATGCTGTATATGTTGAGTTGAGAGCCAAAAATGTGTATCCAGAACGGAATTGGTGTGCCGAGAGACTTAAATATAAAGATTCTGTTCACATGTTCATTAAATGGAGTGCAAAATACATACTTTACACAGAAAATCAGCACACAAACATGCTCATTCTTCAATAGTCAGTTACATAGCTGTAATAAGAAAACATGATACATTCTGACTTGCATATCTGTAATGTTCAAAAGATTAAATACTGTTCAGCACTGATAAATTCTCGCCAATAAACCGCTTCTGAAAAGTCACAGCGCGTGTAATCTTTTCTTAAGTGAAGTTTCTATTTGAAAGGTTCCTTTTGTTAACTATGTTAGCTATATTAGTTCACATGAACTAACAAACTATTTCTAAAGGGTTTTTTTGGTTAATATTCATTTCTGCATTTACGAAAAACCTAATTAAAATTATCTGGTAATATTATTTAAAGGGATAATATTATTTTAAGGGATAAAAGGCATGTCATCCTTTACTCACCCTCAGGCTATTCCAAATCTGTTTGAGATTCTTTTTTTTTCTGTTGAACACAAAAGAAGATATTTTGAAGAATATAGGTAACCAAATATGATGGTTGATGGTTCCCATTTACTTCCATAGTATGGAAAAAAATTAGTGCTAAAATCTTCCAAAATAAAAGTTTGTTTACATAAAACATGTATATTGTGTATATTTATTATGTGTATATATAAATACACTGACATACATGTATAAATGTAATAAATATATGTAATATATATTTATATATACATATATATCCATATGAATATGTATACTGTATATATACACAAGGAAATATTTCTTAAATACATACATGTATGTGTGTGTTTATATATACATAATAAACACACACACATATTACGTAAACACAGACTTTTATTTTGGACGCCATTAATCGCGATTAATCATTTTGACAGCACTAAAAATACTATGGAAGTCAATGGGAACTTCTTTTATATATATATATATATATATATATATATTTTTTTTTTTTTTTTTTTTTTTTTTTCTTCAAAANTTTTTTTTTTTTTTTTTTTTTTTTTTTTCTTCAAAATATCTTCTTTTGCGTTAAACTGAAGAAATAAACTTATACAGGGTTGAAACAACATGAGGGTTAATAAACGATGACAGAATTTTTAATTTTGGATGAAGTATCCCGTTAATGGACATTTGTGTTTACTGACGTTTTGTTAACTAGTGGTAACAAAACTTAATAAACCCTGTTACAAATATATTGCTCATTTTAAGCCAATGTTAACAAGTGGGACTATTGTAATGTGTTACCAAAAATTAAAAACTAACCTAGGCTACTGTAGAAATATTAATAGTCTGCTAATCCAAACATAGCTATAGTCTGATCACACATTTGTAGACAAACTTGGATATGTGTACAAAATAGATTAAAATGTGAAAATAATTGTATTAATTTGCATATATTACTAAGCCTTTTGCTGAATTGATGTGATGTGACAACAGTAAAGCGTGCTACTATTTGAAACGTCTGTTGTTGCATAATTCCTACTATTTTATAATTTCAAAGAGAGAGAAAGTATACAGTATATAACGTTACTGTAATGTTTTACTATAGTGTCTCACGTTTTACTTTCCGAACAAACCACCAGAGGGAGGTGTTGCTGTAAGTCGCGCTGTCTTCTTCACTGGCTGCCACATGATTACGCAATCACAACAAACGAAGACAAGCTGTACCGACGAATGTTGACAGTCACGTACACGATCTGTTCCCTCCGTTCCCCGATGTTCTGGGCCGTGTTGTATGGGTTTAATCTATTAAGAAGCGAACTTTAACGTTTATATTTTCTAGTTTGCGTATTTATTTGTTTACAGCGTGGCTGCTATTCGTATCTTTGCACTGGTCTTGTCCTGTCTTTGATGATGCCTCAGGAACCTCCGGAGGGGCAATCGCCGCCGCTGCTCCGATCTCTGGTTAGCCGGATACCAGCCGACGTGGTGTTCCGCAACTTCAGTCCGCGCGTCGTCAAGCCCCTCTGGATCAACTTCCACGGGGAGCCGGAGCCATACGTAAATATTCAGCCGTACACCGGACGAAAAATGAAAACTTATGTGGGTTAGTACGATTATTGTTGCATTCTGTCTGAGGTGTTTTGCTTGTTTAAGGCTACTACTTTCAGCCTGCTACACCTTTTTTTGTGTGTTATGCCAGTCAGTGGACAAAATGGCTCAACACAAGTGTTGTGCACCAGTTGAACCAAACTGTTCAGATAAAACTGTGTTTGGGTTAATAGCATAAACTAACAAAGTGTAATTTTACATGATTTGAGGAGAAACTACTTCAAAAATTGTTCTTGACCCCAGATGTAAGTGGTTGAACGATTTACATTTTAGTTTCAAGGTTTTTTAATCTGTTAATGCCAAAAAAGGAATATCTGAAAGATGTTGTCTATGTACCTGAATATGGGTTAAGTAGTGTAATGATCCATTTGAATGAAAGTTTCTCATACTGTTTTTCTGTTTCTGTCAGGACATCCATGGATGTTTCGGGATGCAGAAACTGACGAACCAATGGTAGTCAATAATAAAGAGATGTATTTGCCAGCCCCACTTGAAAATGGACAATTCTCAGTTGCCAACATCACACTGCCTGGTATATATTCATTCATATAGAGGGTTTGCACTGCTAAATAATATAGAGAAGGACTTAGTAAGCAGGAAAGGGTGCTATATTTTAATAGGTTAATAGGTGGTAAAGATGTGTTTGAGCAGTATTAATTAAGATATTAGCCTAATATTTCACCCACATGAGTGGAAATTATAAGAACAAACATGAATGTTGTAAAAATTCTTGCCTTGGAAATCCTGATTCAGATTGGCCAACCACAAATGCCTTTTGTTCCTCAGACAGTTTTTTCCGCTCTTCTCCTTGATTTGTTATAACTTTTGGCAGTCTATAGCACTCCGAATGTTTTTTGCACTTTGACAGATTAGTACAGCCCAAAATATGACAATAACTGACCATTTTCAGCAGCAATAATCAGCAAAATATGTGAGTTTCGTTCGGTTCAGTGGCATTGTTTACGTTCAGTGCCACCAATATGGCCGATTGATGATGCATTGTGAAAACACTATACATTTATTTATATTTCAGACTGATAACTAATTCTGTCATTTTGTAAATTAGTAATCTAACTGTGAATGAAATCTAAAATTTACTTTGTGTTTACCAGTGTTGACCTTGCGAGATCGTTGTCTGCAAGTTGTGAGGCGGTTGGTTCGCAGAGAAGATATCTGTCAGTTGGAGATTGCACGCTGCCTACAAGTTGACCTTGCTCAGAGACCCAGCATTCATGCTGATCTACAACGCATTAGTCGGCGGGTGGAACAGAAGTTACTGGAGAACAGGGAACAGCAAAACAGATGAAAATATGAACATTAATATAAGTGTGAATGAGGGTATATCTACTGAGCAAATTTGTGCACCAGCATCATAAATGGACAATAAAGTCTGGCACTGTAAAAGAGACTGCTGACAAACCTCAGATCAGGAGGAATATTTTCTTAAGCAAATGGATACTTTAAACATAGTTATCTTTAGGTTTCAGTGACAGGCACTGAGTCCACAGAAAAAAAATGTAGAAAATGCAGATTTTTTGTGATTTTATTTTATTTTTTTGTGGTAGGCCATGCAATATTTTTTGGTTACAGTTTTCTGTATACTTTTACTCTTTTAACAGCTTTATTTTTGGAAAAATCATTGTAAATAAAAAGTTACTAAATGTTTTTAATTATGTGTATGTGTCTAATTGTATATAAGACTAGAAACTTTTGCATCAAGCCAGCATTTATTAATAGTTTAATGTATGTATATGTATACTACCAGTCAAAAGTTTTTGAACAATAAGATTTTTTGTTTTTTAAAGAATTCTCTTCTGCTCACCAAGCCTGCATTTATTTGATTCAAAATACAGCAAAAGCAATAATATTATGACATATTTTTGCTATTTAAAATAATTGTTTTCTATTTTAATATATTTTTAAATGTAATTTATACTTGTGATCAAAGCTAAATTTTTAGCATCATTTACTCCAGTCTTCTGTGTCACGTGATCGTTCAGAAATCATTCTAATGTGCTGATTTGCTGTTCAAGAAACATTTATTATCATTATTATTATATTCTTTATTTAAAACAGTTGACTACATTTTTTTCAGAATTCTTTGATGAATAGAAAGATCCAAAGATAGATATTTTTGCTATTTAAAATAATTGTTTTCTATTTTAATATATTTTTAAATGTAATTTATACTTGTGATCAAAGCTAAATTTTTAGCATCATTTACTC
>JAHKKF010521382.1:7936-22338 GCA_019740295.1 Labeo calbasu
CATATAATGTACTCACCCCCTTGTCATCCAAGATGTTCATGTCTTTCTTTCTTCAGTCGTAAAGAAATTATGTTTTTTGAGGAAAACATTTCAGGATTATTCTCCATATAATGGACTAATGGACTGATATGGTGCCCCGATTTTGAATTTCCAAAGTGCAGTTTAAATGCGGCTTCAGACGATCCCAAATGCGGTTGTAAACGATCCCAGCCGAGAAAGAAGGGTCTTATTTAGCGTAACGATCGGTTATTTTCATAAAAATAATACAATTTATAAACTTTTTAATGTCAAACGCTCGTCTTGTCTTACTCTGCCTGGACTGTTTTTGTTCTGGTTCATGACGGTTAGGGTATGTCGAAAAACTCCCATCTCATGTTCTCCCTCAACTTCAAAATCGTCCTATATCGCTGTTTTCCCTTTTTTGTTAAGGGTGTTTGATCTTCTTTGCATGTTCACTTTGCAACGACTGGGTCGGTACTTCTGCAGCGATGTAGGATGATTTTGAAATTATTTTTGAAGTTGAGGGAGAAGATATGATTGGACTTTTTCAACATACCCTAACTGTCTTGAGTCAGAATACACAGAGTTCAGGGAGAGAAAGGCAAGACGAGCGTTTGAGATTAAACAGTATTTAAATTTTATTTTTTTAATGAAAATAACCAAACTGGTTTAGGCGTTTGTGAGGGATCTGCATGGAGTTTAATTAAAATAATAAAATCGTAAAAATGTAAAATTAAAATGAATAATGTATTTGAAAATAAAAACAAAAAATTAATATAATTAATATTTTATTTGTTTGCCTGCATTTCTGGCATCATAGAACCGTGAACATGTTAATGTGTTGTTAAATTACTGAAATATTAAATTAAAATATTTTTTAATGCAAAACCTGGTTTCTCAAACTGGTTTAGGGGGTTGTGAGGGAACTTCAGATTAATTAAATCATAAAAATGCAAAATTTTAATTAGTGAAGAATTTAAAAATAACATTAACCAGCGTCGTAGACCCATGAACATGTGAAGGTGTTGTTACATTATTGAAATGTAATTGTAAAATATTTCTAATGGAAAGTATGATAATCTCAAACTGGTTTAGGTGTTTGTGAGGGAACAGCAGTTTAATTTGAATTTTTAAATTGAAAAAATGTATCTATTTGTCAATATTTTTAATATTTTATTTTATTTTTAAGTATTTTTAAGTATTTTGGGGGGTTTGTGAAAAAACTGCAAGGAGTTAAATTAAATTAATTCAATAATAAAAATATAGGATCAAAATTGATAAAGAATTTTAAGATAAAAAACATGAGATTATTAACCAGCATCATAGAACTGTGAAAATGTGAAAGTGTTATAAAATTATTGAGGGACTTAAAATAAAAATGTTTGGTCAAAGGTGTTTGGCCAACAATAAACTTTTGGAAGTAAATATTTTACCACTGTCTTGTTGTTTTACTATACACCTACACTAAGGTGTATCCTAGTAGTGGTGTAAGCAGGAAGGAGGAACAGACTTTTTTTTTTTTTTTTCAGCTTGAAGACGCCCTATCAGTGTTGTTTATTTGTCAGGGTTTTCTGTCATTCCAAGCCATATCCCACATTTGAGCAATCATTCTCACCAGACTCTTAGCAACTGAGTGAACACAGCACTCTTAGTTCACTTGTCTCTTGTTTTTAGAGGTTAAGTGCACTAGAGCCATCAGTAAATGGTGTAAAGTGCCATCAGAATATGTGCATATGGGCAGCTGTGCCGCTGCATTAGACTGATGAAATTATTCCAACTGCAAACACAGTTCAAAGTGCCTGCTGGATGGAGAAAATCATGTTTGTACAGAGCCAGCAGGGTGAAGAGGGAAGATTTCGCCATTGCGTCTCAACCCTTGTGTCTTAGTCTCAAAAAAAAAGATAGATTATTGCACATTTCAGTTCATTTATGTTGTTTATATTCACTGTGTGAATAAAATGACATCTAATGTTGATTGAAGTGATGTTTGTGTTTCTCCTCAGTGGGAAGATTGTGTCTCCAAAGTGGAAGTCTTTCAAAGGTCTGAGGTTGTTGTGGAGGGATAAAATCCGGCTGAATAACGGCATTTGGAGGGCCTGGTTCATTCAGTGTGAGTTTCCTGGTCTCATTTCTATTCTGTTACGCACAGTTTACTTCATTTCTCATTTACAAGTACTATTGTTTCAAAGAAACATTCCTCAATATATTCGCTATATAGCATATCTTGGCTGCGTGATTGTTTTATATTATTGCAAAATGTAAACTGTACATTTTACACGTTGGTCTGTGTTGGTCCCAACACTTGCAAAAAAGTGCTGTAATGGTACCTTGATACTTGTTAATCTGGACCGATAGTCACAGAAATGCATAATGAAATGTTAAATGCTATAGATGTGGAGAAAAGGAAGAACCCAGTGTGTGGATTTGTCACGCCGCTGGAGGGTTCGGAGGCGGATGCACACGGCAAGCCTGAGGTGAGTCAGATCTCAAAGACAGATCTGAAATAATCAAATTAATTTGAGTTTAGAAGAGAGGATTTTAATATTTGCCACATGTAAGGCATCACCTGCTGTGTTTAATGTGTTTGTTTATGCCATTTACAGGCGATTATTTTGGAGGGAAGCTACTGGAAGAGACGGATAGAGGTGGTGATAAAGGAATATCACAAATGGAGGATTTACTATAAGAAAAGAGTAAGTAACTGACCAAATGTAATAGGACATAACTGTGTATTATATATGCAGATCACATTTTGGACATTCATAGATAAACTATCATTCAGAAGTTTGAGGTTGGTACGATTTTTTAAAGGGGTCCTATTATGCTCCTTTTTAAAGTCTTGATTTTGTTTTTGGGGTGTACTAGAACATGCTATCATGCTTAATGGTGCGAAAAATGCATTATTTTTCACATAATTTACATTATTATAATACCTTTCTCCCAGCCTGGCACAAAAGGCTTGATTAGTTCCGGGTTTAATGAAGGCCAGCCTTCCGAAAAAACGAAATGTCTTATGATTGGTTAGCTCTCCCAGTGCGTTGCGATTGGCGAACAGCTTAGGCGGTGTTTCAGTACTGCCACACCCCTTGTCAAATCAGTTAATAGATTAATAGTGAATCGTACTTTATAAATATGGATGTTTTTCTTACAAAAACACATGGATTTGCTACAGGAGACACCCGGGAGCCATGTGAGGCACTTTTTATTATGGGTGGATGCACTTTATTAGACTTTATTAGACTCCGATTGTATTCGTCATATAGTCATATACACCTAGGATGCATGGAGGATGAATAAATAATACACTACAGTAGTGTTGAGTCCTATCCTCACCCTGTGAGGTCGCTGATATATGATATTATCGTGCTAATTTATTTAATTGTTTTACATACTTAGTTTCATTGCCCGAAACCAGCTCCAGCATAAGGATAAAAGCAGCCTAACATTGTATAATATACTGATTTGCGGCTCAAGAAACATTTCTTAATATTATTAACGATGAAAACAATGTGTTTTTGGAAATATTTTTGGAAACATTTTTTAATGCTTTTTTTTCACGATTCGTTGATGAATAAAACATTTAAAAGAGCAGCATTTATTTGAAATAGAAATCTTTTGTAACATTATAAATTAGAGATGCACCAATATTTATCGGCTGATTTTTGATTAATTTAAAGGCATCAGCATATCGGAAATAGCATGCAAAGGGAAGATCCCGATGGTTTATTATTAACTGCATGGAGACAATGAGTTGCATGTCTGTTGCATAATCCAGCATTTATTTCTGGGCAAAATAAGTAAATACTTGCCAAAACAAAATAAAATCTGTACAAAATATAGTTTTCATAGTATGGCCTATGCAAATGCGACGCTGAAGAGCGCGGAGCACAAGCTAACGTAGGGTTAGTTGTAACGCACATGGTGTAAATAGTTCCACACAGGCTAACATAACCAAATTTATGGTATTTCATAGCAACACTACACAGGGACAAAAGTGCGCTAAAATTCAAAAGCCTTTTGAAGATATCGTTAAATATTTATTTTACCATAGTAAAAGTAAATTTCTGGCTGACGTGAATTTTTCATCTCCGTTTTTAGTATTAATTTAAAATGAGACAAATCTGCTATTATTTTAATCTCCAATCTGTTATTAATGAGTTTAGATAGTTTATTAATGAAGACACTAACCATCTGAAGACACTAACCAGTTTTACATTCCAGTCACGCTGATGGGGAAAGTTGTAACACTGCCTTACAATCTGCCCCGCTATATTAAACTATGCTATTCTATGACATTAGCGATGAAATTTTCACTATATACTATTATGGATTTTAATAAGAAATCACAAGAAGCAGGTGAATAAAGACTTACAATTGATGTGTAATGTTCAGAAATTATTATCTTAAGAAATGTAAAGCATTTTGGCTCGCTTATGTGTCTCGTGTTCAGTGAGAGCTGTGTTTGGAGGGAGGGAAGTGTTTTTTTGAATGTCTGAATGTGTGTCATCTATTTGCACACATTGTTTTGAACTATACTGTATAGCTGTGTTTTGCGATCAGGGCCGTCCCACGCATAATTGCGATGTGCGATTTTGAAACTCAAAAATGAGATTATTTTTAATTTTTAAAAAACGCCACTATTTTATTTGAAAAAGTTACTCATTTTATTTTATTGACAAAATATTTTAGTTTGTTGTGTAGATTTTTTTTCATTCGATCAGATAACTTTTTAAGCTGTCATATGGTCATGTTACAACGTGCCCCTCACATGTTACAATGTACCCCACCTATGGGGCATGTTGTCACATTTCACTTCCTTTCTTTTGAGGTAGATAACGGAAAATGTATACACTGTATTTATGAAACAAACCCACATATTTGTACTAGACCAGTGCGAAATTAACGTGGATAAAAAAGTTATACTCTAAACCCCACGTGGATTTACACAAAGTGAGAAATTCAAAAGTGTTAGGTTGTGCCCCGCGCTCCCCTATCCAACGAGTGAAATGCCACGCTCAGCTGTAAATTCATCATAGGTAAGTCGCAATGGCAATTCCCCTGCGTTAAATTATCCAAGGATATGTCAAGAACTGCCAAGCATTAGACCTACATTTAAGTGAAAATGAATGGCAGGTAATTTGCAGCTTTTTGTATGTTTGCAACCAGAAAAAATGGTAGGATAGTGTAGAACACGGATTCATGTCATGCGCCTGCAGTGCTTCTGTGAACGGAGAGAACAGAAAAAAACTATGTAGGCCCACAAAAATATAAGTTCATTAAGAAGTTAACAAAATGAAAGAATAAATTGTGCTGAGATTTGAATCATTGTGACATGCTCCGAAGTTCACGGAAAGGACAAGATTTTTCAAAATCTGTATGTGAAGCTCAACTGTTGCAAAAGTAACAGCTGCAGTGATCGCGTGGGCGCCTCACACGCACTCTTAACATATTTTTGCTAAGTTGACATCGCAGCCTGTTCATTATCAAAATAAAATACAGTTAAAGAAATAGAAAATGTTACACTGCTCAGTTTAAATAATCCGTAGTACAGTCTGTGCCGTTTAGCATGACCAGCGCCTCACTGCTGATATAGCCTACTTCGATAAAGAACAAAGCCTATAGTTTACATAAGAAATAATATTTTAGCATCCAGATACGTCGCGAATATGGAAACATTTGGATTCATGCAGAATGAGAAAGGTAGGTTTTAGTTTCGCTTTTAAATTAATTAGTTTTGGATAAAATGCGACATTTTCCTCTCAAAATGCTTTTTTTTAAAAATCATGCTGCAAACATTTTTAAATATCCTAAAGAAATACTTTAATGTCTCTAAAGCTTTGACAGTTCCTTCTTTTGTTTAATACATTTGGTCAAAATCTAGAAAAGATGATGCTGTATTGGCTATGACTAAGCGCAAGGGCCAATAGTGTTTTGTTAAAATCGGTATCGGTATTGGCCAAAGAAAACCCTATTGGTGCATCCCTATTATAAATGTACTTACTGTCTTTATCAATTGATTGCATCCTTGCTGAATAAAAAGTATCCAAAAAACATACAGATTTCAAACTTCTGAACTGTAGTGTATGCTGTATATTTCATCAATTATTCTCATTAATAAACTCCCAGATGAAAGATTTCTCATAATAAACAACAATGTAGAAGTCGACTGTAGTTCAAATGTAAGTTTTTCATTTTGCAGTTTTAATATCTAGAAGGTGATAAATGACCAATATAATTCCAATATAAAATAGCAGAATAGTTATTTACACAATATTTACTTAATATTCACTAAATTATTTGACAACAGAAAGTGCTTTGTCAATTTATTTTCAATTTGGTTCAAACATTTCTGTTAACTTGCCAAGTGAAAAATATGGTTTGATTTATCATATTGATTTATCACCACAGTAGTCCCACCAAAAAATGTGGATTCAGAGGACATCGTATCACTGTCATGATCATAGACATCTTAACTGGTTGACACAAGTGATTTCTGAACTGCACCCATTACTTACTGAAATGACTAAGATTGTATGCAATTGTGTTTTTAAAGGCACTAGGCCTGAGCTAGTAATATGGCACTATATTTTTCCCACTGTTGAGATACTATTGCAAAACTGCAGGAGCAACTTTGGGTCAAGAACCCAAAGTTCAATATTCACAGGAAGGGCCAGTAAAATCTCTGACCCCAGTCAACCTCACAAAGTGAGCAAACCATATCCTCAAAATTCTCAGGTACTGAACCATTGTTAAGATAAGAGGGTTTTTTCAGCATTTTAAGATCAGTCCCTGTTTGATTTGTGATATCTTAGGATTGTAAGACAGTGCTACATCTGATTTATTTTTATTGTATTTTTTAGCTTCAGAAGAACAAAGACCTGCTGTCCATGCTACAGAAGGTAAGATCATTGAGAAACATAACTTCTTAATGCAGTCAATGACAGTAAATAATTTGATTTTGCAATCGCTAGTGGTGCAAAGTTACACATTTAAACTATAAAGAGACATTCAAACCAAAAAGAAAATTCTGTTATCATTTACTTCCTGTATGACCTTATTTTTTATATATAAATATTCTGAATAATGTTGAGATCCAAACATTTGTTTTTGGGTGACCTGTCCCTTTAAGAAAAGTACAAATACAGTGGTTAAAGTCAAACTACTTTGATTTTTTTTATGTTATGGATAGGGAATATTAAAACTATGTTTTCTAAGTCATGACATTTTTTAGAGTGAATCTTATTCTTTCTGATGAAATATTTCATCAGCTAGATATTGATTTTTGTGAGTGTTTGTGTAATGTAAAACCTTTCCACTAGTAAGCAGGATTATTATTAGAAACATTATTATTATTAGAAATATTATATATTTTAATGCATCAATTATGCATTGTAATGTATAATTAGAATGCACCTTATGATGCATTGTATGACTTCATGAATAACTGTAACCACAGTTATAATACATTAAAATACCTGTCTATTTATTTGTACACCTTTAGAAAGTATAAAGCATTAAAACATAAGACAAACCAAAAGACTGCAGATTAACAAGGAATCTGCAAATATTATAATGAATTTTAACTTTGGTTACAATTGTTAATGAAAATATATAATGCGTTACCAAGTACATTATGAATCTTTTATAATGCGTTATACATAAAATGTTACCGAGGCATTTCTCGACTAATAAATATACATTTAAACTTAAAATATTGGTATCTGGCGTACAAAATGAAATTGGCCCAGAAAATAATTTCTAAAAAATCCCAATTGAGTAATCAAAAATGTTCTGTGGATCTGTGTGGATGCAAGTGACCTATAAATGTTTTGGCTCAAAAAGTGTGGGAATCCTGTGTAAAGATATGCAAGGGGTAATTATGCCTATTTTGGAGGGTTTAACCAAGGTAAAGCAGCATGTTTATTCATATTTTGAATTTATTATCATAATCCTTCTGGATTCTGCAGGTACACATGCTGTTTCACACTGATTTCTTGTTTTTGCGGACATTTTTGAAGATCTCTTTCATATCTATGGGCCAAAACGCAGCTGTGATTATGGCCTTGTGTAAATCATTGATGAGTTAGCGTAGTGTAGCGTTTACTTTAGTAGGTTAGCGGTGCAGGTCATGTTTGCACAGCTCAAGTGCATTTCTATTAATAGTCGGCCCTCAGATTTTGCTTCCCTCAGCTGGTTGAAAAATTAAAAAGATCCACCATGTACGAAAAACGTGAGTAAACGTAAACGCGCAAATTCACTTGCGTCACGGCCCGTCATACGGATGAGAAGACGAGTCATTTGATTGCCTTTAGTGACTAAAGTGCTAATCTTCCCTTCTGTTCAATGAGGCGGTCAGAGAAACGCACATTCAGGCTTTAACAGCATTTTAATCAAATCTGACCCACATACTGCAAGATGTGATTTGGCAGCACCTCTTTTAAATGCAGCTTATTCATGTGCTGCTTTGTGGATGTGAATTTGACTGATGATGTGAGTCCCCGCTTGCAAATAAAAGTGCTGATGCTTTCGGATAATACTGTACCATGGTACTCGGTATTCAGTGACTACCATATTTATATACTGTACTATGGTATGTGCAACTTACATTACCATTCAAAAGTTTGGGGTCAGTCAGTTTTTACTTAAAGAAATGTATATTTTTAATCAGCAAGGATGCATTAAATTGATCAAAAGTGACAGTAAAGACATTTATAATGTTAAAAAACGTGCTGTTGTTTTGAATGTTCTATTCATCAAAGAATTTTGAAAAATAAAATGTATCACAGTGTCCACAAAAATTTGAAGCAGCACAACTGTTTTCAACATTGATAATAATCAGAAATGTTTCTTGAGCAGCATATTAGAATGATTTCTGAAGGATCATGTGACACTGAAGACTGATGTAACGATGCTGAAAATTCAGCTTTGCATAACAGGAAAAAAAATCATTTGACGACATATTCAAGTAGAAAATAGCTATTTTAAGTTGTATAAATATTTCAAAATTTTGGTGTTTTTTACTGTATTTTTGATCAAATAAATGCAGCCTGGATAACACATTAAAAAATTATATTTGAATGGTAGTGTACTTGAAAGATTCAAACCTTAAACCAGTGCAAGCTGTTTTTTTTTTGAAGAGGTTTTTTTTGGATGCCCATCCACTGATTAAAGAATTAAAAAAGCAATTGCGAATTTTATTTATTTTGTGTTTTATTTTTATTTATTTTGTGTTTATTTTTTATTTTATTTTTGAGGGTTTTTTTCTCGCAATTGCAAGTTCACATTTGCAGAATTGCTTGATTTAAAAACTTGCAATTCTTCCTTTTTTTTCCCCTCATGAATTGTGAGATATAAGCTCGCAATTTTGAGAAATTGCAAAGTCAGAATTGCGAGACATAAACTCTCATTTCTGAAAAATAAACTGAGAATAAATTCTTATAAACTGAGAATAAATTCTGAGAACATCTAAATATATTTTTTCCCTTCAAAACTGGGATTTATAACTCGCAATTGTAAGTTTATATCTCACAATTCTGAGAAAAAAAGTCAGGATTGCGTAAAAAAGGTCAAAATTGCAAGATTTAAATTTGAAGTTGTGAGAAAACCTTGTAATTACAATGTTTTTTTCTCAGAATTGCAAGATATAAACTTGCAATTCTGACTTTATTTTTCGCAATTGTGAGTTTATATCTTGCAATTCTGAGAAAAAAATGTTGGAATTGCGAGGTTGTGTCATGCAATTCTGAGAAAAAGGTTCCAATAACTTTTTTTTTTTTTTTTCCTTCAGTGGTAGAAATGGGCTTCCATAGTTTTTGGACATTTGCAGTAGTGATTTGACCATTTGTGCTCCAGACAGGTGTGCTGTTAGTTTACTAAGTGATCAGATACACTATTTTCACCTGCTTGAACATAGAACAGGTGAAAAAAATCCCACAGATGCACTTTGAAGCAGGAACCCAAGTCATATCTACAGATAGGACGGCATGTCCCAGTTTGCCCTGGTGCTGAGGTGCAGTGTGTCAGTGTGCCAGTAGGAGGCAGTGAGTTTGCTCTCGTCCTCTACACGTGAGTGCGACAGCGGGAACTGGGTCAGGAACAAAAGAGCCGCTCGCCTTCAATGATACGGAGAAACCTGGGAAAAAAAAGACGGAGAAATGAAAACATAATGGGATCGGGCAGGGGGTTCCTGTCTTTTACACATTTGCGTTAAACTGCTGTCGTTAAGACCTCACACGTAAGCACCGAGGCCCACGTACACACACATCATTTCTGCTCACAAACACGCTCTAGCACCAATACTATAATTTGCCACCTTTGTGCGTAAGAAAAAAGACAGTGGAAAACAGAACGTAGGTAGTTTTCAGGAAAGACGTAATCATCGTCGCTGCTGTCTTGATTGTGGGTCTTCCTATAAATATGCGGCCCGTGCCGCTTCAGTCCTTGCAGAGTGGCAAAATCAGCAAGACAGCAGCTCTCCTGGTATAACAGATACATTTGGGATTTTTCCAATAAAAGCCGTGAGTAGAATGTCAAATCGGGGTGTTTCGTGTGTGTAACTGCTTTGTAAATTTGTGTTAAAGTCAAACCTTCCAAAGGAAAGAAATCTTTCATCAGAATGTGAAATGGCTGCTTGAAATGGTTGATTTTGTCCATTGGAAATTAATTGGATTATTGGAGCATGGTCAGTTTTAGTAATTTTTTTCATTCATTCAGGTATTTATTTATTTTATTTTATTTTTTTAAATGCCTATATATTTTTTAATTAGGTTTTAGTTTTTTTTTTTTTTTTACTTTAACAGAACTAAACAGAAATGCAAAATGTTGTCTTGATTATTAGCTAAAATTGTTTTTTGTTTTTTTTTTCAGTTGGCATTCATTTTATTTCAATTAACTAATTCATGAAAATGTTTTATGGTTTTAGTTTTCCGTTGGAGGTGAGGGATTGTACTCGAGTAAAGATTGCGAGGGCACGTGAATTTAAAAAATATGATATGCATGCACTAATTTATTCATTTTATTATTTTAGGTTGTTTTTATAATTTATATTTTTTATTAATTATTATTATTATTATTTTTGTTATTATTATTGCTATAATTATTATTTTGTATTTTCTTGGCAGTTTTGCTTGACTGTGACATTACATTTGTTGTGCTATGATCCCTCTGAAAATTGTTTATTATTTTCGTTCTTTACAAAAAAACAATTAGCTGTTTAGTTTTTAATTAAGTTTTATTTTTTATTTTTTACTTCAAGTTAAGCTAAACGGAAATGAGAAATGTTGCCTTGATAGCTAGCTAAAATATATATATTATTATTTTATTTTAGTCAGCATTCATTTTATTTTAAGTAATGAAATTTGTGATTTTAGTTTTCTGTTGGAGGTGAGGGATTGTACTCGAGTAAACATTACAAGGGCACATGAATAAAAAAAAATATGATATGCTTGGATAAATCATTTATAATAAACATAGCAATTTTCCATAAAATGGTCAATATTGATTTCTTGGTGACGAATGTGATTTAATGAACATAGAAATGATTGGCTGCCTTGTACAGTTTTAATTTACTCTTCTTTTTTTTTTTATTTTATTTTATGTATTTCTATTTTTAATTATTATTGTTATTGCTATAATTATTATTTCTGTATTTTCCTGGCAGTTTTGCTTGACTGTGACATTACGTTTCTTGTGTAAACTGTACAAAAATTGTAATTTATATTCAATCTTTACGAAAAACAATTAGCTGTTTAGTTAATCAAAGAATTCTCAGTGGGAAAAAAACAAGCCCTTTGCCTTTTTTATACAATGGGTTGCAAATGTGTTTTCGTATTTAAAAATGTATTATCTGTATCTTGTATTTCTTCTTGTGTCTTCCTCAGTATGTGTGTGTGTGTAAACAGGAAGGTTTTTTTCTCAACAGGATTTTCAATACATTTCCTTAAATCGTCCAACTGAAAATGGCTTATTGGTATTGGACAGATTGTTTTGTGTTTGAACAAGCCTTTGCAGCATCTAGCGATTTTAAAATATAAATGCAATTGCCTTTGGAGGAAATGGTTTGATGTTACATAAATAGTTCTTGCTTGTGGTTGTGAACATGGTCTGTCTTGTGGTCTCATATAGATGTAGGAACCTTTTTTAGCGATGTTTGGTAATGAAAACATCATTTTACTACTTCATATTACTGTTTAGTGTTACTGGTGTGACCAAACCTCTTACATTAAGCATTAAAGTCGAGTACGAGTGTCGTCCAGACCTCAATATTTCCTCTAATCATGCGTCTCGTTGCCGTTCTCCACAGAGTCCTATCAGCAGGACAGGGCTGGAGAAATGGACCAGTCAGATCTATCCAGAGCCCGAGGCGGCATCAGAGGAAGTGCACATGTTTGACTTGGATTGCTTCCTGTCAGACATTTCAGACACGCTGTTCACCATGACCCAGAAACCCAGTCCCTGGAGTGGAGACCGCCAAAACAGTGAGTCCACAGAAGGATGATTCATCCAAAAATGATTTACTCACCTTCATGTCATTCCAGACCCAGAAAATTAGTATTTGCAAATTAAGATGCACAAAGTACCAGGCTGAACATCATTGATGATAGTAGTTATTGGTGCATGACTTGTAATTAATCATATTGTGCCAATTTTAAAATATGCACAAGCAAACAAGGATTATAGACTACTTTTATGGTTTTTGCCATTTTTGGAGCCTAAAAGCACATGGTCATTATCTGCATTCATTTTATGAAAAACATATAATCATATAACAATATAAAAATATGATCTTATTTTAATTTTCTTAGAAAAAAGTAAGTCATTGCGTAAAAGTGTTTTAATTTTGGATTTCATAAATGAGACATGATTTTAGAGATGGACAGTTTAGTCACATTAGTTTATAAGATCATATTCAGGAAGGATGCCACACCCTAAAACAAGGAACTTTAAAAGAATAAATTCTCCAAACAGAGCAGGGTTAAACACACACATCCTTACAATCCTTTTCAATACTGTCGTCTCAGCGTACACCAGTAATGCAGACATGATCCAGCCCGGCTTGACACCATTACAGCCCAATTTGGATGACCTGATGGACATACCAGGTGAGTTTACTGAACTCTTCGAATTACTTTTTATTATACATCTTTATTATACTGGCATTGCTCCGCTTTATAACTCTAACTAAATTGTTTTATATGCTGTGTGCCGCTCTGCACCCTGGTCCTGGAGCCTCAGATGCACTTGATTCTAAAAAAGTGTAATATGAAAATGCATTTACACCTTCCTGCTGTAAATAAACTTAAATAATAAATAGTTGTTAACAAAATGAATTGATGTAAAAAAAAAACAAACAAACAAAACAATGCAATTAATTTGTAATATTAATATATTTATTTAATATCTGTAGTTTGAATGTTAATAAAAATATAATTTAAATGTAAATAGTCATTAACATTTAAATAGTAATTTTCCTATTTTTTCAATAATAATATAATGATTAATATTAATGAAAAAATGTTTCATCTGAAGTTTAAATTGTTAATTAGAAATATAATTTAGATGTAATTTAATTATTTAATAGTAATTGATCATTTAAATTAAATGTAGTCATTAATATAAAATAATTTTCAATATTAATATACTGATTTAATACTTCTAAACAATGGTTTGTCTGTAGTTTGAATGTTAATAAAACTATCATTTAAATATAATTGAAATTAAATAGTCTTTATCATAATTATTATAACATTTTTTAATATATTAATAAATATAAATAATTTTGATATTTATGAAAGTTTATATCTGTAGTTTGAATGTTAATAATAAATATAATTTAAATAAAAAATGTAATGTAAAGTTAAATATATACAATTAATTAATTCTTAATATAATTAAATAATGTTTTAAATAATTAATTTGTGTGAACAATGTTTTATCTGTTGTTTGAATGTTAATAAGAAATATAATAGCACTTTAAATATAGTCTTTAATATAATTAAATAACATAAATTGTTCAATATTTCAGTATAAATGTATTTGGTATTTTAATATTTATGAACGTATAACATTAATAATACATCATCTGAAAGCTGAATAAAGCTGATGTATGGTTTGTTAGGATAGGTCAATATTTGGTCGAGATACAACTACTTAAAAATCTGGAATCTGAGGGTGCAAAAAAATCAAAATATTGAGAAAATTGCCTTTAAAGTTGTCCAAATAATATTCTTAACAATGTATATTACTAATCAAAAATTAAGTTTTGATACGTTTCATACGTTATGAAAACTTTCATAAGTTTTCATTAAGTTTACAAAATATCTTCATGGAACATGATCTTTACTTAATTTCCTAATGATTTTTGCCATAAAAGAAAAATCAATAATTTTGACCCATACAATGTA
>JAHKKF010521383.1:0-11137 GCA_019740295.1 Labeo calbasu
GAGTCTTGAATGTGCTAACTTGCTGTATGGTTGATTATGTTTCATTGGTCCGTGGTTATAAATGCTGAGCCGATACACTACTGCTGGTCAAAAGTTTGGAATCACTGAGAGATTTTCATGTTTTCTGAAAAAGGCTCTTATGTTCACTAAGGCTGCATTTTGATCAAAATACAGAAACAGTAATATCGTAAAAATATATTTCCATTTTTAAAAAACTGTTTACTGTTTGAATATATTTTAAAATGTAATTTATTCCTGTGATGCAAAGCTGAATTTTCAGCATCATTACTCAAGTCTTCAGTATCACATGATTCTTCAGAAATCAGCCTAATATGCGATACAAACAAAGGAAAGGAAAGGAAAACATTTTTATTTAGCCAGGATGCATTACATTGATTGTCACAAAGGTGACAGTAAAGAAGTTTATAATGTTACAAAAAAAATATATTTCAAATAAATGCTGTTCTTGTCAACTTTCTATTCATCAAAGAATCTTAGAAAAATGTATCATGATCAAAAATGTATCAGCAAATCAGCATTTTATAATGATTCTTGCAAGATCAAGTGATGATTTCAAACTGAGCTGTAGTTTATTTATTTATCTGTGTATGCAACTCCACCTCCACAGGGAGAGAAATGCACATTTTGTCTCTAGTAAAAGAGAGATCTGTTCTCTGACTGGACTGGAAACCACTGGAAATTTCCAAGAAGGCCTTAGGCAAAACCATTGCAGTTGAAGTCATCCACCTTTGACTTTGTACTCGAGTGGAAACGTTTTAACCCGAGGTAAACACAACTCTGGAATCTGTGATGTGCCGTTAGGTAAATGACTGTATTTACTAGCACTCAGTCAAACAGTGTGTTATCATGAAGCGTCTACTTAGGGTGTAGCAGTGGCTCAATATACATTTCATCAAATATTTTCCTACATGTAAACATGACATCATACTCTTTTTGGCACATACAAAGATGTTTATACTTTAAAACACTATAATTTGCAGTGTAGAGTTTCAAAGTAAGCATTCACTTATGTAACTGGAATCACTATGAACTGGCACAATCTCAGTGGGAGATCTGTCCTGCTGCATAACTTTCATTTCAAGTAAGGTCATGCAAAAATGCTCATTTTCAATAGGGTTTCTAAGATTGTGCCTCTAAGTTCCATCTCTTGCCTTCTGCTTTTTGAAGAGGAGATAGATAACAAGACAAAAGGGACTTCAGATAATGGTGAAAACACAGCCATTAAAGTTGTGACTACCATAAAAGTTTAAGAGTAAGTGTGAAAATGTTGTAAGTTTCCACCTTTAGCCAGACCGCATAACAGCTAAGCTTGAGATCCTCATCTTCGTAATTCTGTATAGAAACTGTATAGAAAAATACTGTATCTCAAAAAATGTTCTCACATCTCTGTAAAATGTCTCACTATCACTCAGCAGTTCACTGCTGTTTGGGTCTCACTCAGGCTGAACTAATGAAGGAAACCTGGCAGCGAGAGACGGGTTTATTTTCTTTTACACATCACACACGCTTCAGAGAGTTTAATCCAAGCAAATATTACAGAAGATAATGAAACATATCTGAGAAGCATATCTCTATTTTTTCTCCAGAATGGCTTTTTTATGTTGTAGGTTCTGTTATGAGAATATATGCTCACCAAGGCTGAATTTATTTTTTAAAAAATACAGTAATAATTGTAGTATCATGAACTATTATTACAATTTAAAATAATGTTTTTAAATGCATATATTTGAAAGTGTATTTTATTTCTTTGATGCAAAGCTGAATTTTCAGCAACATTACTCCAGTCCTCAGCGTCACATGATCCTTCAGAAATCATTCTATTAAATCATGCTGATTTGCTGCTCAAGAAATATTTCTTATCAGTGTTGAAAACAGTTGTGCTGCTTAATCATTTTTGAAAAGTGATGTTTAATTAATTTATTTGAGAAGTTAAAATACGCTAGAAAACTGTGCACTTTCAACGATGTACATATATAGACTAATACAATCAGATGCAAATATAATCAAATATTTATTACAATATATACCGATGAATTAAACAGTCACTCAAGATGACTGGATGCTTTTCAATTGCAGTGATCAAACTATTTAAAATATAGTAAATTAAGCTTAATTTATGTTTTGATTCAGATTGAAACTTCTGAGCGGGTTCACAAATCATTTTGTAAATTGAATGATTCCCGATCCACGGTCCACACAAGTCCTGATCTGAAATGATGATTTGCAAATCTTTTGATTCAGATTGGGACTATGGAGTGCAGACTGCAAATCATTTGATTTAGATTGGGATTTCGGAGTGGGTTCAATAATCATTTAATTTAGATCAGAACGTTGCGTATCGTGAATCATCTGATTCAGATCAGGACTTCCGACCGTGTATTGCAAATCATTTGATCTGGATCGAACTTCGGAGTGGTTTTGTAAATCTTTTGATTCAGATCAGAAGTGGGTTCACAAATCATTTTGCAAATTGAATGATTTGCAAACCACACTCCCAATGTCCCAATCTTAAATTCTGAATTGCAAATGGGACTAAGGAGCGAGAATTGCAAATCATTTGATTTAGATCAGAACTTCTGAGCAGGTTCGTAAATTATTCAGTTCAGATCGGGACCTAGTTTGCAAATCATTTTAGATTTAGATTAGAACAAGTGAGTTTAGATCAGATCTTCTGAGATCGGGACTTCGGAGCCAGTTTGCAAATCATTTGATTTAGTGGGTTTGTGAATCTTTTCATTCAAATCAGAACCTCGGAGCGGGTTCCCAAATCACTTTACGAATTGAATGATTCACAGAACTTCAGAGCACGGATCACGAATCATTTCAGTCTGATTCAGATCGAGACTTCGGAGATGTATCGCAAATCCTTTTTTCTTTTTTTCTGATTTCCATATATTTAGTAGGGATGCTATGACATGGCCCTACAAATATCCAGCAACTACTAAGTTGTTCTTAGCAGTAAATTTGATTAAACAATTAAATGTCTGCTGTTTGCCAATACGCCCCACCAATGCCAATATCAAACCTACACCCTTGATAATATTTGTAATTGATCAGAATTTCGAAGCAAGTTTGTGAATCATTTCACGAATCCCCCCTCTGAAGAACCGATCTGAAATGACGGTTTGCGAATCTTTTGATTCAAATCGGAACTTCGGAGCACGGAACGTGAATCATTACAGAATGGTACTTCGGTGCAGGTTCACGAATCATCTGATTCAGATTGCGACTTCGGAGCTCGTATAGCAAATCTTTTTTCCTTGTTTTTTTTTTTTTTTTTAATTAAACAGTACAAATCAAACCATTAAGGTAGTACAAAATCTAAAAGAAAAAGACAGAAAGAAAGAATACACATATAAAAATCCCTTAAGAAAATTAACCATGGTTTTGTTACACTAAAAGTGTAGTAATCTTTTTTTATATATAACCATAGTTTTACTACAGATACCATGGTTAAACTTCGGTTAGTTTAGCAAAACCATGGTTAATTTGTGTTTACCATGGTTAAACTACATTAACCAAGTTTTTTTTTTTTTCACCTTAAGACATAGGGTGAATATAGATGTGCAGATTTCATTGCTGAAGGATTAACAGAACTTTGGATAGTTTCAACATCCTTGTCAATATCAACGTTTGAATAAAGAAAAGAGAGGTTTAGACCTAGATATTTATTTATGTATGTGATATTTAGCTAGCAGGAAACAAAGTAATTGTTATATTTTCCTCTGTTCTCTTCGAGTAGTCAAGTAAACCAAAGTAAACGTCTTTAAAACAGTCACTTACAAAATGAGATCAGGAACATTTTTTAAAAAATCTGACCAAAATGTCTCTGTGTGGGTGCATTGTCAAACAAGTGAATGACATCTTCATCAGAAGAGTGACAAAAACAGCAACACTTCAGTGTCAATTTATATTATAATTAAGCTTTTTGTGAATTTTGGAGTAACTCAATCTGTTGTTCAACCTCTACATATTTAAGGAGAGAACTATAGTTTTCATATAATTTAGTAGGGATGCTTTGACATGTCCCTACAAATATCCAGCGACTACTAAATTGTCCCTAGCAGTAAATTCGATCAAACAATGAAATGTCTGCTGTTTGCCGTTATGTCCCCACCAATGCCAAAATCAAACCTACACCCTTGATAATATTTGTAATTAAAGTTTTATTTTTATAACACTTTCTAAATTATCAACTGAGGGTTTCCAACTCATGAAAGTGTCAAACACTATGAAGCACAAAAGCAGCAAACCTCTATTTCCTGGAATAATGTGAGACTGTCAGACTCTTGATAAATATACTTTGGCTTATGATACGGAGGTGCCAAAGTAAGCATAATTCAAACTGAAGGATTTTCCACCTGGTCCAGCACAGCACTCGCTATAAAGCCGCCAGTGTCTCTGACATGGGGGTGATACACAGGGGAAACCTCTCATACAACATTTCTCTGCTCCCGGTGTAGAAGCAAATAAAAAGACAGAATGTACTGTTGGCTCTTTTTCACTGACGGGAAGTGTTCTGAAACAGGGCCATATTTGAAAGAATGAATGTAATTTCCTTTCCATAGCAACAAATGAGATGCATTTTAAAACAAGGAAAGGTTTGGAATGGTGTTAGTCCATGTCTGGATAATGTTCCGGTTACAGGAAGGACACGCTGGCTACGTGTTGTTATGATGGAGAGAGAGGACTGGAATTAAATACATTGGCACATAGTTCAGCTAAACAACTACACTACCAGTCAAAAGATTTTTAATGTTTTTCAAAGAAGTCTCTTCTGCTCACCAAGTCTGTATTTATTTGATCCAAAATACATCAAATTCACATACAATTCTGAAATATTTTACTTTAAAATAACTGTTTTCTATTTGAATATAATTTAAAATAGAATTTATTCCTGTGATTTCAAAGCTGAATTTTTAGTATCACGATCCTTTAGAAATCATTCTGACATTCTGAAGAGACATCTTTAAAAATCTTGTTGTTCAAAATATTTGACTTGTAGTGTACATCCAAAGTCACTTTTAAGGCAAGTCAGTTTATAATGTTACAAAAGACTTCTATTTCAAATAAATCATGTTACTTTGGACTTTATATTCATTAAAGAATCCTTTGTGCTTTGCGCATAAATAAAAAGCAGCACAACTGTTTTTAGCAATAAAACAATATTAATAAATGTTTCTTAAGTAAGTCAGCATATTAGAATGATTTCTGAATGATCATGTGACACTGAAGACTGGAGTAGTGATGCTGAAAATTCAGCTTTCCATCACAGAAATAAATTAAATTTGAACATATTAAAATAAAAAAACAGTACTTATAAACTGTAATAATATTTCACAATTTTTACAGTATTATTAAATGCAGCCTTGGACAGCATTTTCAATCTTCTGAGCAAAAAAAAATCCTGAAAAATTCCACACTGGAAAAAAAAACATAGAAGTAGAGTGTGAAATGATGTGCGTAGCATGTAAAAAAAATCATTTCAAACATTTACTGATGTTTGTTGGCTGTTTCCTTGGAAACAAGGTCTGTATCTCTGTCACAAGACAGCAGTTTTGAGGATAGGTCAAAGGTCACAGGCCTACAGGCTGAAAAAGAGGCACATCCAACAGCATGAAACAGACCAGACGACACTCGAGCCTGAACCCCCCACCGAGACTCTTCTATGCAGGAATGTTTTCTCGTCTCCATTATAACTGATGCCTTCTCTCTCTATTAGTGTTCGTCTCTCCAGTTTAATAAGCTGTAAACGGTTTGTTATACAGTCACGTTTTTGGATTGGCTGCCAGCATGTCTCTTTATGTTTTGTTTAGAGGAGTTTCAGCCGCCTCAATAATCCTGAGCCGAAGGCCATGAACCACACAACTAAATAGACCCATTTAAGGCAGAACTCCTTCCTCAAACACACCTTCAGACATAAGTCATTCATAGAATACAATACAATATTATGGGGCAAGAGTTTT
This sequence comes from Labeo calbasu, assembly GCA_019740295.1. Taxonomy (NCBI): domain Eukaryota; kingdom Metazoa; phylum Chordata; class Actinopteri; order Cypriniformes; family Cyprinidae; genus Labeo; species Labeo calbasu. Next base: position 5,988 of record JAHKKF010521383.1, read on the forward strand.
ACAGTACCTGCATTGTAAGCTCATAAATATTTTGTCCTTCACGCTTAAGCATGTAGTAATATAACTTTCATTTTTTATATCTTTGATGTAACTTACAGTATGAATCAAACTGCCACAGAGACTAAGATCAGATGGTGTTTTGAAAGACAGCTGAAGATCCAAATGTATAATATTTGAACACATGAGCCCTCTGTGGGCTTAATATAGTATTACACCAGATTTAACAGCCTCATCACTGCAAATTTAAAAGCTTTTTATATTTAATTAGAAGTAAAAAACTAAAACTGATCCCATCGGATGTATCTATAATGAAATTTGGATTAAAATGATGACCATAAATTATGTGTGAACTCCAGTCAAAAGTTTTTGAACAGTAAGATTTTTAATGTTTTTAAAATAAAGCAAAAGCAGTAATATTGTGAAATATTTTTACTATTTAAACTAATATTTGAATATATTTTAAAATGTAATTTATTCTTGTGATCAAAGCTAAATTTTATGCATCATTATTCCAGTCTTCAGTGTCACATAATCCTGCAGAAAATATTCTAATATGCTGATTTGCTGTTCAAGAAACATTATTATTTTTATTATTATTATTATCAATATTTGAAACTGTTGAGTAATTGTTTTTCAGGATTCTTTGAAGAATAGAAAGATCTGCATTTATAAATAAAAAGGCTTTTGTAACATTATACACTATACTATTCAAAAGCTTGGAGAGAGTATAATTTGTTTTAATTATAGAAACTAATATTTTTATTTAGCTTTGAAATCACAGGAATAAATTACTTTTTATTCAAATAGAAAACAATTATTTTAAATAGTAAATATATTTCAAAATATTACCGTTTTTGCTGTTTAAGAACTTTTGACTGGTAGTGTATCTATTATTGCATTTTTTCATTTTCATCAGATTTACATGAGAATTGCTATTATAATACTATTACTATAATTACAGTATTTTAAACTCTGAAAACCCTGACATTTATTTCTTCTTGTTCTTCTTTTTTTTAATTGACTGATTGAATAAGATATAAAACTATATGCCTAGTCAATATTAAAGCTTGAAAATGAACATTTATTTTATTTTCAAAATATCTATTTAACATATATAGAACAGGCCTATTTTAATGTACATAACTTCTCTGCCGGATAAACGGCATTCAATCTTTTAATAATTTATTTCAGGGGAGACCATGACCTTCAACCTTTGTCACTGACTGACCTTTCTAGCTAGTGGAATGTCTGAGCAAGTCACACTTTGTCAGTTGAACTCTGACCTTGGGCATGACCCTCTTCGACATTAAAGGCTGACCTTTAGAGGTCACTTTCAGGTAGGCATGCCACTTTAAGATGGGAAAACCATAACTGCACCACCTGTCTGCAAAAACACTTAAGTAAGGTTAAAATTCAGAAATGATTAAACACACATACAGAATATATAACAATGTCACTATAAACTAAAGCTGGACCAGAGATTTGAACTTTCAGATGGTCACAGCAGGTTCACTTGGTTTATACATTTGAAACACTGCAAGGTACATATTGTAGCTTTAAGCCTCTGTGAAAATCTGTGGCCAAAGATTTTGACATTCTCTGAAATGTTTTGTTTAGACTAATGAGATTATCTGATTTTGTGCCTCCCAAGGGAAAGAAAGTGTTTGAAAAGCAAGCAGGAAAAAAAGCGATATTCCTCGATTTGGCTCGAACTCAACACTTTTTGCATGCAACCTGCTAATTTAGCCTAGTTAGTGACCACATTGCGTGCCAGCAGATCATTAGACGGCAGCGGCTGTCCTGTATCTGTCACATGTCCAGGTCGCCCCGTTCAGACCTGTCAGCTACCCTACAGCGTAATGTAATCTAGATCAGACCCACAGAAGCCAGGAAGAATTTTAATTAGCGGTGAGAGAACACAGCACGGTTAAATTAATGCTGAGGCAGAAAGAGAAACAATCGCTCCTGTTTGAAAGCCTGATAGCTGCACGGAAAACAGAAAAAAAAGGCTGGAGCCTCCAGGGAAAATGGAACGAATCACACAGACATGGACAGTTTTACAAACACCTTTTGTGTTTTTCCCAGGAGGCACAAACTGAACCACAGAAAAATTCTAAATGAGAGTGCATTTTGACGAATAAACAGCGGGAAAAGACATGAAATGTATTAGAATAGAGTTCAATGGAGTGTTTTGATTGCTTAGCTGAAAATTAAGAATCACATAAGGAATGCGAAAAGTATATGGTATTAAATTGATTACGATAATGCATTTTTGAAAATATATTAAAATACCGGTAAAACTTTACAATAAGTTTCAACAACATTAGTTAACATGAACTAAGAATGAACAATACTTATACAGCATTTATTAATCTTGTTAATGTTAATTTCAGCATTTACTAATGCATCATTAATATCCCAAGTTGTGTTTGTCAACATTATTTAATGCATTACGAACTAATGTGAACAAACAAAATAAATATATAAATATATAATAAAATATATAATAAATATATAATAAAATATATTACAGAGGTTTAGGGCCATGAGAAAGGTATGTTTTTACAGAATCATCCACATAATAAGTTTGTTAAAACTGTAAATATTATGAAATCCACAGTGAAATTTCTAATAAAATATCCTAATGTCAACAAAATAATCCTTACTACTTATAAAAGCCTTATTTTATGATAATGTCAAATGCAATAGGGTACATAATATAGTATTTATATAATTAATATTCATTTATTAAATCTAATTTTATTCAAATGCATACAATAAAGATGAACTGAATTAATATTTCTTTTTCCCTTTTATTTATTTATTTATCTATTTATTTATTTATTTATTTATTTATTTATTTTCCTGAAAAACATACAGTTTTTGAAACTTCTGGAATGGCAAAATTAATTGTGGTTCATTCATTTACATATATCAACACATAAAAATCTCTCTATGTATACATACACAAACACACATATTTATGTATCACATTTACATTTTTTTCTGTTACTATTACATTACATTGGGTGTCTTTTAATGTGGTTTTGAACAGTGTAGTCTGTGTACACTTAACTAATTTTTAACTAGTAGTAATTTGGTACTTCTGAAACTTGAATGTAAGCAGAAAGAATGGCAACTAAAGATAAATTTGCTTACTCTTTATGCATATGTCAAAAGCATTTGACTTAGATCGGAACTTCAAAAGGCGAATCGCGAATCATTTGACTAAGATCGGAACTTCGCGCATCGCAAATCATTTGATTTGAATCGTTCAATTCGCAAAATGATTTTAAAAACGCGTTTCGTTTAATATAAGATCTGTTATGCTGATTTTCTGTCGCATTCTGTAGTGTGAGATTTGAAAGAGGTTTAGCACGTATCGTAATACTGGATGTGGTAAAAAATTAAATAAATAAACAAAACAAACAGCTTACACCTTGCATGCTAAATGATCCCTTTAAGCCCCAGAATGATCATGATTAAGACGTTTTTGCCAATGACATAAATCCTATTAAAGGAGTTTAACCTGCTGCCAGAAAGAACACAATTTAACAAATCGTCACAGTTCTCAAAGCCATTTTGGCTTTACAAAAGCATTTCCCTAAATGACCTCCACTTATATCACTCCAGATAAGTTACGTGGCGCCCTGTACTTGCTGTGACACAAAACATTAAAACTGATTTTCAAATTTCCTTACCATTTTCAACACATGACATATGTCTAAAGGAGAATGAGCCTACAAATGGCTTACTAATCGATTTCTTGACATATTAACCTGAGATAAGAGGAAGTAGGGCTAAAACATTAAGATATTTTAACATAATATAAACATAAGCGTTAAGTGTTTACTTTGTCAAAAGATCTGTTTATAGCCCTTAGTTGCATTTAATAATGAAACATTATACATCTGTGCTCAATAACAAAAAAAACATACTGTGTCTACAGTTGCACAATTATATAGGCAAGTCAGTTAACATGAATGAATTATGTGATTCATTCTTTGAACTCCAGCGCCCCCTTGTGGCACAATGAAGTTAATGAACTGAAGCTTTCATTAATCTGCTGTTGAAAAGGTTATTTCACTATTTTTTTTATTATTTTTAGACTGATTTTACTAAATCAATCCTTCAATATAAGAGCTAAAACTAAAAATTAAGGTGCTTTTGTATAAATTAAAACTACGGCTACCATTAAAAAAGACATGAGAAGGAGAAACAAACTACATCATGTTCTTTTAAGCGATGATCAAAAGTGTCCCTAATGTTCACTTCCCTTTGAACTGCCTCTTGGGGTTCGGCAGGTCAGTTTGTCCTTGTTTGTCTCTTGTTAAGCGGCTTTCCGCAATTATTCCTGATCTGCAGACTGAATACAGATAAAAGCCAAATCAGTACAGATGCTACAGTCTAAATCAGCTGTGGCCAGTTGGCCAATTTCTTGTCTTCTCTTAAGTGATGCTTCCTCTGACTCTGCATTCATGTATCTATGGCAACCGCATCTGTGTTGAACACTTTCAAATGAGAAGTCAAGGTAAGAGCAAGAGAGTCTTACTCTGTCATAAGCTTGAAATCAGAGGTCAGATTTCATAAAGCCTAAAAATACATTTAAAAAAAAAAAAGAGTTTTGCACCATTTATTAAAGATGGAAAGAAACAACACTTGGTTTATTTATGATATATTTCTAGTCATAGGGGAGACACGTTTAAGCTTGAAAAACAGGGTTCATACAGAAAAGCACCACTTTTTGGATTTTCAAGGACTTTAATCAGAGATCTCACTTATCAAAAAGATAAATGGATAAATAAAAATATTCTAATAAAACAAAACGGCAAAAATAAAGTGAAGCACATGCAAAGTATTACTACTACAAAGTATACTATTAATATTTTCTTAAGGGATTTGTATTTGTGTATACTTTCTTTTAATTTTGTTTTGTTTTTACAACTGTACTGCCCTAATTGTTTGAAGTTTTCTGCTGTTTAAGAAAAAATCTGATAAAAAGATTCGTGAAACCGCTCCGAAATCATCATCTGAAACAAATGATTCCCCATACATACGCCTCGATCTGAATCAAATGATTCACGATCCACGCTCCGAAGTCCCGATCTGAATAATGATTAGCGAATCATTTGACTGACTTCATATTATCA
>JAHKKF010521384.1:0-12490 GCA_019740295.1 Labeo calbasu
GTCAAAATATAACTTATTTTCTTAGAATTGTCATTATTTTCTTAAAATATAATTCATTTTCTTATAAATTAGACTTTTTTCCTTGCAATGACTCTTGATAGTGTGTTTTTATAGAATTTTGATAGTAGATACAGAAAATTGCATAACATTACACAACACAAAAACAGTGCAGGTAATATATAAAGTACATCTTTTGGTTTAGTTTGCATTATTGTCCTTTTTTTCTATGGGACAGTATAGAGCAGACAGAGAAATGGGATGAGAACGCGGCTATTTTCTATGTAGGTTTTTTTTAGTTCCTTTTTTAATTCTCATAACCTTTCTCTTTCAGTCCGCTTGGGTAAAAAAGCATCTGTGAAGAACATTAAAGCACGTATAAATATATCTTATTACATTTTTGTTGAGCAGGAAACATAATTGTAGACATCACTTCAGTGAATGCTCCAAGATCTGAAAAAGATGAAGTATAATGAGAGTGAGAGAAAGAGAGATTTGCAATATACTGTCCACAATAGCTCATACAGTGCCTGTGGTAGCAGAAGCCTCATCCGTCTTTCCAGCTTCAGGCACTCAGTGCAAAGGCATAGTAACATATCACTATGAATAAACACACAAGGCCAATGGCACCAGGCCCCATTATCAGTAGCTCTGACTGATTACTCTCAGAGGGAAAGTTTTTATAATGCGATCAATTAATTTAGACATCTGTGGATCTGTTTCTGCACTTGCACGGCTCTGAAATGCATCTGTAATTCCAATGAGGTACTTTGTCTCCAAACCTCTTCATTTGCTAGTTAGGGCACCTCTTATCCCTGTCCTGTCATAACGCTCACACATAAAAATGAGTGCTGACTCAGGACTTGTATGCAATCAATACCAAACAATTTTTCTGACCAGTTGATTAGAGATACAGTGGAGTCTGTGGGTAAGTTGTAACCAGGGAATGTAGCTCATATTCAAAAAGCACCTGAGCATGTCTGAAAATCCCAGCAGTCCTTCTGCACCTTGTAGTCTTGTGACAAGCATTGATCAGAGGCGTTTTTTGCTGTATGAAGGCCCAGGAGGGAGCTCTTAGCACTGGATTATAGAGCAGTGGACAGTGCTGGCCTGGAGAGCCACCCCAATAAAGAAGACATGCTTTATGACAGGCTAAACGTGCCGGCGGCACAATTTAACCGCTCAATACCTCATCTCGCACAAATTACTTTGTGTTGACGAGCAGAAGAGAGCAATAATCAGCACAACACAAATATCACTCTGAAACTGAAGAGGGCAGAGAGGTAGATGTGTGGACGACCGTTTTGGTTGAGCTGACGTATCTGATGGTTATGGTGTCGGTGGTATCTGTTGAAGTCTATTGAACTAAAATAAGCTGAAGGATGATTTTTAAGATCATATACAGTGATAATATCAGTTGTCTTTTTATTGAATTACTTAATGCGTCTGAATGTTGTCTCTCTGCAGCACACCAAGCCTGTTTCCACCTAAGGATAAAAATATGAAAAGGTACAAAAGTAATTGTAAGAAAACAAGAAAATAAGAAAAAATGACAACTCTGAGATATGAAATCGCAAATGTCATACTGTAGTGCTGTCATACTGATTAATTGCGATTAATCGCATCCAAAATAAAAGTTTTTGTTTACATAATACAAATGTCTGTTTGCTATGTGTATTTATATAGGTATATATTTATATACACATGTAAATATTTCAGATTTAAAAAAAAATTAAAATATTTTATTTTCTTAAATATAAATATACATAGCACACATATAATACGTAAACAAAAACGTTTATTTGGGATGCGATTAATCGTGATTAATTTATTTGACAACACTATCATAACATAATAAATTGTGAGATAGTCAATGTAAGGAAAAAGTTCTAAATTATTAGAAATTGAATTGTTTAAAAAAAAAAAAATGGCGCAATTCTTTTTTGAAAAATAAATTGTAATCACAATATATAAAGTAATCATTGTGACAAATGAAGTCCTTATTAGACAAAATAATCACAGTTGTTAGATATAAAGTTACATTAGGAGAAATAATGTGAGTATAAGGTTGCAACTGTGAAAAATAATTTATAATTGTGAGATATAATTGTGACAAATAAAGTCAAAGTTGTTCAAAATAGTTGTAATTGTGAGCATACAGAGAAATTAATTTATGAGAAATAAATTGTGAGATACAACTACATTGTAAGGAATAAAGTTGCCATTTTTTAGATTAATATAACAATTATGAGATACTGTAAAGTCGCACTGAGATGAAGTTATGAATGTAAAATCACATATAAAGTCTTATTTTAAGATATAAACTTGCAAATATAAAATGTTAAGTCATTGGGAGGTCAAAATTGAGAGATAGTAAGTCATATTGAGAAGAAAGTTGTTATTGCAGTTGTGTCACAATTGTAAGAATTTTTTTAAATTGTAAAGTATAAAGTCATAATCGAGAGAAATAAAGTCTACAAGAAATTACAAAATTACAAGAAATAACACGAGACAAAATAATAAGAGACAACTCACTGGGAGACTGTCACAATTATGAGATATATTTTGTAATTGTAACATATAAAGTGATAATTGTGAGAAATAAAGTCCCATTTGTGAGATATAAAGTAGTGAGAAATAAGTTGTGATATAAAGTTGTGAGAAATAAGTGTAATTGTGAGTATAAAGAGAAATAAATTTATGAAAAAAATAGTGAGATACTACTACATTGCAAGAAATAAAGATGCCATTAATTTATGAGATACCATAAAATCACAATGGGATAAAGTTGTGAGTTTAAAATCACATGAGGTCTTATTGCGAGATATAAACTTGCAAAGGTGAGATAAGTCATATAGTGACAAAGTCAACATTGAGAGATATTAAGTCATTTTAAGAGAAAATTGCTATTGCAGATGTGAGATAAAGTCACAATTGTAAGAAATAATTTGTAATTGTAAATAAAGTCCCAACTGCAAGAAATAGGTACAAACTGTATGGTGAAAGTCACAATTATGAGAATTAAATTATGTCACATTGTAAGAAATAAAGTTGAAATAAAGAAGTAAATATTAAAATGACATTTGTGAGATATAAAGTCACACTGAGAAAAATAGTCATATTTAGTTATGAGTGTAAAACCATATAAAGTCAGTGCGAATGTAAAATTGTATATATAGTCTCAATGTGAGATATAAAGTTACAGTTATGGGAAATGATGTCRAAATTTGCATTACTCTGAGGCAGTAGSAGGCTTCTTCTACCTTGCAGGATGGCTTTATTTGAGCAGAGTTGACTGATTGTAAGCCTGTCTCTGTTTAGTCTGTAATTAAACATTACAGAGAGCTGTGGCTTGGGTGACAGGCTTGCAAATGAGGAGTTTGAATAGATCCCATCCTCCCTCTGTCACAGCGATTTAGATTTTACACAGCATGCCTTAACAAAGCCGGGATTATTCAAAATATAACGTGTGAACTTTTTAAATGCTCCTCGCTAGCTGACAGGCAATACTGTCATATGCGCAACTTAAAAATCGCTGTTTTACATTGATATACTAGAGTGTGTGCTTGCAGGCACATGTAAAAGCTTACAGTTGTGAGGGAACATGAAGGCCTTTGCCTCTGCAATTAGACCGGTGTTGGTGTTGTGGCCTGCCCTGATGGCTTGGCTGTCTAAAACAACATGCTCCAATTAACACCCCCATAATGCGGCTGCCACAGACCCCTGCCCCTCCCTTGCCCCTTTAGAAGTGCAGAATCAAAGAGCCAGGAGGCGCCCTCGCCAAGGACGTAATTGGGCTGGCCTTTGACCTCCGTACCTTAAATCAGCCCGTTCGATTCTGCCCAAACACTCCCCCGTGCTAACTAGCTCTCGCACTAAACCACTCATTAGACACAAATACACCAACACTGCACAAGACAGACACACACATACTTCCACGGCGAGGGTTCATCATCCTCATCTGCTTCTGAAATCAAATGGATGGCCATGTATCAATAATCATAATATGTATTTTTTGGGTTGTTGGGTATATATGCTCCAATTATTGAGTCTTTTCCAGGACAGTCGACCATTAAAATGAGAATATGTCTGTCTGCTGTGGACTGATTATCATTATATCATCTTATTCCCATGTGGTGGATTCTCCTCCGTTCAGAGGCTGGATTCTGAAGTGGGACGACGTATCATTAAATTCCAGGACACAGCGGGAACTTATTGGGATTTCCTTATTTGCATCAACAAGAGATGTGAGAGAAAAAACTATAATTTTGATTTCTTTGTTGCTTCTTGCATGCGAAGAACAAACCTATGCAACCTACCGGCTTTATTTCCTCCATGATAAGAACAAGGTTAATTTATTTCCTCACCATGCATAGGAATGGCTCTTCATTTTATGAGAATGACTACCATAAAAAGGACGTAGGTTGGTCTCGGGGGAGGCTGTACGACACACGCGATCATCATTATGTGCCGGTGGTGAGAACATTCATATCGCTGTCATTTACATAGAGCGTGATTATTACATCATAGTACAACAAGCACGTGAAAATAAGGTGTAATAAAACAGCTTAGGTTGTTTTTTGCTGATCTCGCTTGTGATTGTTAATTCGTAGAGTGAAAATCTCAGAGGGGTGCCGCAACAGAGCCAAAGATCACTTAGCGCTGTCGTCCCCTGCCCGGGAATGTGGAGAAGAGCCAGTGCCTGATCCCGCAGGGCCTGTACAGTAGGAGGGATTATTTATGGTGACATTTAATTTCCCTGCCTGGGCGTTTTCTTTACATTTTTGCAGGGGAAGCAGTGAGATGGGGGGCCGGCGACAGCATGGGGTTCTCGTGCCCAGCATGGTGGGACCCGAAAGAGGCGGAATTAGCAGAAATAAATTATTCCAAGGCCAGTGAAGTTATCCAAAGTGTAATCGAGCCACGGAGGCTGGGAAAGCCGAGGGGGCCATGCGGAAGCGCTCCATCAAACGACTGTGGCAGGTGCTTCACTGCGGCAGGCATGTTAATGAACAGTGCGGCCCTACTTTCGCTGGCCACTTCTTAACACTGACTAGTGCACTCTTGCGAAATTACCCTAAATGGGCTCACCCTCTCAGTATGAAGTACAAGCATGTATTAACCTCCTACAGGTCACACTTCTGCACCCTGTGCCCTACTCCTTTGTGCCACTTCAGCGGTGGGGTCTTTCGGATGGGTCGCCGGAGTCAGACGCTCTAAAGGCTCCAAACAGAAGAAGCTCTTCTGCCTGCCATTCTCAGGCTAAAATTAACTAGCCCACTGTCACTTGAGTGTCCCATGACATCCATTTTGCATGGAAGTTCTGACGTGACTTATGACCTGTTGTGGTTTGACATCAGAAATTGGAGCTGGTTGAAGTTGGAAGAAGACAGTCGATTGTTGGGTTTATAGATTCTCTATTCAATCAAAAGTCCCCTGAAAGCAAGTCAGTTCAGTCGACAGCCATCTTGGTTTACTCCTGTGATGACAAAGCTGAATTTTCAGCAGCCATTACTCCAGTGTTTAGCATCACATGATCCTTTAGAAATCATTCTAATATGCTCATTTGGTGCTTAATGGTGTTTTTTCTTTATTTGTGCATCTTCATCAACACATCATCAACAACAACAACATCTCATAGCTAGAATCAAGTAACAGATGCATATTTTCATCATATACCAGGTAGTTTCAACTTCCTTTCTTGCTTTTTTCCAAGCTACACTCTGCTTCATGATGCCATAGAAGAACTTTTTTGTCTAAATGGTTCCATAAAGAACCTTTAACATCTGAAGAACCTTTCTGTTTCACAAAAGGTTCTTTGTAGTGAACAAAGGTTCTTCAGATTATAAAAAGGTAAGAAAGAGATGGTTCTTTAAAGAACCATTGACTGAATGGTTCTTTGTGGAACCAAAAATGGTTCTTCTATGGCATCGCTTGAAGAACCTTTAAAGCACCTTTATTTTTAAGAGTGTATCTCCCTTTTTCCCCAATCTGTGTATGAATAAGAATTTGTGTCATAAATTTTGAGGTGCCCATGGAGAGCTACAATAATGCTCTTCTGGAATTACACAGTTGAGACGAATATCGCACATTTGAGACAAACGTGTCACCCAATTTGTGGCATTCTGGTGCAAATTCACGTCTATTTGCATCTTTGCATTGACTTTGTATGTAATCTACTTGTGCAAATAATTCGCTTTTGTTGCACACACCAACATTTATTATTTTCAATGCTGAAAACAGCTTAATAATTTTGTGGAAGCCATTATATGTATATATATATATATATATATATATATATATATATATATGTTAGGATTCTTTGAAATAAAGTTCAATAGAACAGCATTTATTTTAAATAGAAATACATTATAAGTATCTTTACATCTAATGCACTAAGGAAACATCAGTAAAAAAGTCAATAATTTTACTTGTACCTGAACTTTAAAGAGGGCTCAACCCTCTTTTTATTTGTGGTATATGATCTCAGTCTAAATTACATTCACACTGGTGTTTTAGGAAGCCAAACAAATTAGAATATAATAATAATAACAATTTTATATTATTGTTATTGACAGTAATAGCCATATATTATAAAACAATTGCACTGTAAAATACATGAAAATTAATATTTTGTAGGTATATTATTTTTTGCTTTACGCTATAGGAAATTACAATACTTGTTTCCTAATTTCTACACTTTAACCCTTTAACTGTCACTCCCATTTTTTAAAACAGACATAAAAAGGCACTATCCAGACTTAAATTTTTATAATTCATGAATGAAAACATTTTGTAACATGAATTTGATTTGATTGATGAATTTATTTTGTTTCAAAACTCCAGCTTCAGTAAAAAACAGGCTTACAAAAATGCGTCTCACTACAAATCTAGTGAAATGCTGTAATCATCTGCCGTGAAAATAAAGCATAACTGGTGGTCATTGCCATCTCAGATGCATGCTAAAGTCACAGCATATGCAATAAACGAGTTCACTGCATTCACTGTGAACTGAGCTGTTTTGAGGTGTGAAAAACACCGGATGACGAGCTGATCACCTGAACGAAGTGTGCGCTTCGTTTTAAAACACAATGAAAACAGATACGGAAATATGACAAAGGATGTATCTTTTCTGACACGTGCTGTACGCAGTAAACCAATTACAACAGACTGGGCCATCTGACCAATCAGAGCAAAAGTCAAATATGGCTCAAATATGGCTTTTCATCTGAAAGTGGTAGCAACTTTACATGGCCTGTCAATCTAATGTTAACCTAGAAAATTGTGCGCTATTGAAGTGTCTGTGTGGCGTGTGAAAGCTGAATAGTAGCGTGCTCACTGCATGACAGATGGAGGTGCTGGTGCAGTCACTTGCTCCTAAAATACTCTGTAATTTTTGGTCATGCAGATTAAAGTAATCTTTATTGTCACCGTAATAAGCATTACATTTTCTTCCATTTATTTATATAAGTGATATTTGAATTGAAAGATTGAAATTGTGAATATACGTTTTCTTAAGTGATTATGAGGAGTAGGAGCAGGGCGGTGTCAAACGATTACTGCCGGCGCTCTCAAACCAGTCTGATGGGCAGCCATTGCCATGTCAGCTTTACCTGAGTCCGGTTAAGTGCAAATCCACACACATCAGATTTCCTCTCGCTCGAAATCTGACCTTCTCCTTTGCCCCACCCCATTTCCTCTTTCACTCAGGCCTTCATGCGTCGGTTTTCCGACCAGAATGATGCATGAATTTCAAAAGGGCAGATCAGAGAAAGATTCGTGAAAAGCGGCAGCCATATTCCCCTCATTAATGGAGCCATCATCTCTATTTTTCGCCCCAGAACCAACTTAGCAGTGATTTTAATTTGACTTTTCCATTATTGTCTTATAGCCGTAGCCTTTATCTTTCCTCACTGACTTTCTCTTTAACCTTGAGCCGACCACCTGAGCCGCTAATGACTCGAGCTTCTTGAATAGGGAGAGAGGGGTGGGAAAGAGGACATGACACATGTACAAATTAAAAGAGAGGGAGAGAGAAAGGGGGGAGAGAGGGAAAAGCTTTAAACAGGGTTCAATTGTCTTCTATCTTCAGCTTCCGTCCTCTTAATCCTTATGCCCAAGCGCAAATGAATCTGGGAACATCACCTTATCAGGCATGCCTTTCAAATACCCCCTCATCGACTGTTTCGTGTACACACACACATACATACAAATAAACAGATACAGCCAAATGCACACCCAGACACATACATGCACACGATTATTCCTTGTGCTGGTGTATCTGGGCAGAGATTGATTTGCATAATGTGGCCAGAGCAGTTTGTGTGTGGAACAGACAAGGTCAGGCCATTGGCCGACATTCCTGCCAGTGCTCACGTGACCCGTACTGTGATCTCTCCTGTTATTTTGCCTGCCATTATGTCTGCCGAGCTCTTGATCGTGGACAGGCGAGTATGGCTTGCAACAGTGGGTTAGACCAGCGGTTTTCAAAGTGTGAGGCATGTGGCATATAAACAAAATGGGAATAAAAAAATAGAATAATAATAAAAAATAATACAGTGTCTTGCAAAAGTATTCATACTCCATCATTTTTTTCACATTTTGTTATGTTGCTGCCTTATGCTAAACTGCTTTAAATTACTTTTTCTTCCCCACATCAATCTACACTCTATAAACCGTAATGGCAAAGCAAAAAAAAATATTAAAAATAAAAACCTTAAATGATTCCATTGCAGAGGTATTAATACCCTTATCTGGGACAGTTGAAATTTAGCTCAGGAGCATTCATATCGCTTGTAGATGTTACTACACTTTCGAGTGAAGTTAACCTGTGGCAAATTCAATTGAATGCGTATGATTTGGAGAGGCACACACATCTTAATAAAAGATCTAACAGCTGAAAATGCATATCAGAGCAAAACCCAAGCCCTGAGTTTAAAAAATGCCTGTGGAGCTCAAAGACAGGACTGGATCAAGCCACACATTTGGGTTCAGAAAAAATTCTGCTGCATTGAAGGTTCACAGAAGCATGTAGTCTCTGTTACCCTTCATAGAAGAAGTTTGAAACAACCACAACTCTTCCTAGAGCTGGCCTCCTGGCCAAACTGAGCAACTGACGGGAAAAGGGCTTTGGTTAGAGGGATGACCAAGAACCTGATGGTCACTCTAGTTGAGCTCCATGATCATATATGCAGATGGGAGAAACGTACGGAAGGACAAACATCACTGCAACATTTTACCGATCTGGGCTTTATGGTGGTGAGGCAAGACTCAATCCTCAGTGAAGACACATGAAAACACACTTGGAATTCACATAAAAGCACATAAAGGACCCTCAGACTGTGAGAAACAAGATTCTCTGGTCTGATGAACCTCAATTCCATGCATCATGTTTGAAGGAAACCAGGCACGGCTCACCTGCACAGTACCATCCCAAAAGTATAGTGTGCTGGTAGCAGCATCATGCTGTGGGGCTGTTTTTCAGAGGCAGGGGCTGGGGACTCATCAGAGTAGAAGAAAAGCTCAATGCACCAAATTACTGAAATTGTGCCTTTATGAAAACCCAGTCCAGAGCATTCAGAACCTCAGACTGGTCAGAAGGTTCATCTTCCAACAGGACAATGAGCCTAAGCACAATACAAGAGTGGCTTATAGACAACTCTGTGAATGTCCTTGAGTGGCCCAGCCAGACCCTGGGCTTGAACTCAATCAAACATTTCTGGAGAAACATGAAAATGTCTGCCAGACACCATTCAAGCTGACAGAGCTTGAGAGGTGAAGTAGTGAGGCAAAAAATGGAAGATAATTGCCAAATGTTGATGTGCAAGTCTTGTTGCATCATACCCAAAAAGACCTGAGGCTGTAAAGGTGCTTCAACTAAGTATCGAGTTAAGGCTATGAGTACTTATGCAATGTACTTATTACAGGTTTTTTTTATTTTTTAAAAGTTGTGACAATTCTGTTTTTGCTTTGTCATAATGGTGCATTGAGTGTAGATTGATGTGGAAAAAAAGTAGTTTAAAACAGTTTAACATAAGGCAGCAACAACAAAACATGAAAAAAATGAAGGGGTTTGAATACTTTTGCAAGGCAGTGTAAAAAAGAAATAGGTGGTGTTGATCTACTGTTGTTTGAGTCTGCGATTGCAGGGTTTTGAGGAATGAGCATGAGCACTATGTCTGAGTAACTGGATTTGAAGAGCTTTTTGGCTGATTTCGAGTCATCAATTGCAATTATTTCAATAACCCGTCTAAAGCAAGTGCAATATGTGACAAAAGCACAGCAATGAAACCTGTACACCATATCACAGTGTCTTTTAAAGAAAATTATTTCTCCATAATCTCCTCATAAAGAGATCATGAGGAACTCATTTTTTTACAGGGCAACTTGTAAAAATTTTGCACAGGTGACATAATCACTCAAAATAGACATCATGGGGAAATTCTTCCAATCAATCAAGTTTAATAGACGACATCTAAAGAGTTTGTAATTTAGTTTTTAAAACATCTTTCTTATCTTATGCACTTCACAAATTCGGAAGCATTTGTATGAAGTCGCATTCGGTGTGTGTGTATGTCTGTGCGCCCTGTCTGTGCGGTGCAGTGACACAGCAGTAGCTGGTTAATTAGAATTGTGTCACTGAGTAAATGCGCTGTGACCTGGGCCCCCTCACACGCAATCTCCAGCGCCACCCTCGACCCTTTCAGCCGCACCGGAGGAGACCCCTGACAGGCCTGCCAGTCTCCACGGGTGCTTGCGTTTGTGCTGTTGGGGTGAAAGTCAGGGAAAAAAAAAAGAGCAGGGGAAAAGAGCCAGAGAGAGAAAGAGAGAGAAAGGGCTCTTGTTAGCTATCTTCCTGGAGGGCCCTCAAGATTTGCTTCTGGTGCTTCGGCCAGCCAGGTGTCGGCATCCCACTCCTGAGCTATGGTAATGGGGCCTGGATGAACTCTTCAAGGGCCTTAAAAGCCTCTTGTTCAGGAGGCATTTTACTGTGGAGAGAGCAGGAGACGAGGCCCACTCGTGCCGCTGCAGTCTAGCCTGGTAAGGGGTGAAGCAGGGCATTCCCTGGAGCTTCACTCAACACTGCCTCCAGTTATTACTGGCCTCTTTCGGGTCCGTGGGTTTGTTTCGAGTGCTCCTAACTGTTAGGTTTCCAGTTTAACTGTGTTTCTCAGGAGGAATTTGGTTATGTCAGAAATGCAGCAGTTTTGCTTGTGGCTTTGGTTTTACATTGGTGTTTTTACTTATAGTTTCACAGATATTGGTACAAATGTGATTAACCAAATACTTTACCATGTTGTGGTCATTTATTTCAGTGGTGGTACACTAGTTGGTCTGAATATGATTCATGAACAAACGAGTCAGTTCAGAATCAAATCACTCTTGTAATCCTGTTCTTTTAAGGATTCATTCAAAAACTCACAAACAGTAAGAGTTAAAGGATTAGTTCACTTCTGAATTAAAATTTCCTGATAATTTATTCACCCCCTTGTCATCCAAGATGTTCATGTCTTTCTTTCTGCAGTTGAAAATAAATTTTTGAGGAAAACATTACAGGATTTTTAGCGCTGTTATAAATAAATGGTGTTACTAACGCCATTACTTTTTTTAGTAACGACTGATCAAACGCATTACTGTTTCTCCTGTTACAACGCTGTTACAGTTTCTGAAAATAAAATGTAGCGTTACTATAATTGAGCTCACTGAAGCGTTTTTTTTTTTTTTTTATCTGAGTAGGCTCTCTCTCGGCTATAAAATCCGGAAAAGTTTTTTTTTTCTCTTGTTGGGGTGGGACACATAACTGATGATGATTGGCTTAGGTAGAGTAAATTTCCATCGTTTGCAAACCTGAGGTAGAATACTGCGGGTGTTCCAGTGTTGCCAAGTCCACGTTTTTTTTTTTAATAACACAATAACAACAGATGCAAGTACCCATCAGAATGCTATTCTCCACTGGATCAAGCTGCGCATCGCATTACGTTTTTCTTCTGAGGTAAATTCTTGGTTATTCCTCTCAGCGCGTCTTCCAGAAACGAAAAGTAGTCGAGATAAACTTGATGAATGTTCACGTTTGTTTACGGAGGTGATGTCGATGTCCTAGCGTCTAACGTGGATATTTAAATTTGAAAAGTGGAGCCAAGATAATGAGTTTAGATGGGAAAAGCTTGCGTTGGTATCATACGGATTAATTTATCAGAGAATATTTGTTTTCGACGTGACTTGATTTCGGTGTGGTCTTCGATTCCAGAGGGTTAACAGTGTTGCTGCAGGATGTTTTTCATGTCAGTGGGTTGAAGCGACCCCAGTAACGTGATATTTAGGCCCTGGAGGGTGTTTCTCACATTGTCCCACAGCAACATTAAAATAGTGTAGATTAGTGTACAATGTTTTACAATAAGAATTTATTATGTTATATTTTGTTCCATTTCATTCATTTAACATATTTAATATTGGGGACATCCAAGTTATTTGACATATTTAATTTTTTTTTTTT